>CM076570.1:1286421738-1286614752 GCA_034641835.2 Pinus albicaulis
CCGTTTTTGTAAAAAAAAACATTGTTTGATAGATTCCAAAGATGAAGGGGAGGAGCGAAGCATATGGGTAGTTTTAAAATGATCCATACATGGATTTTCTCCTACTCACCTGTCCAAAATTGAGAGAAATCATGCCTAAAATCACAGTCAAAGGATTAGTCAAACAGAAGACTGAGACAACAGACGAGAAGTTGGAAGCTTCACGATTTTCTCGCCACGTAGCAAATCGTGAAATCCATGAAGACATAGTCCTGTTTATAATTCTACTTCTTAGTTTCATTAATATCTTTAGGCGAGATCGTCTCAAAACAGTTGAATTTAACTTATTATAAATAACAGGTTGTTTTGAACCGAAAACAAGTTCAATTTCTGTAATATTGATACACAACAAAAACTCTATTTTATCAATGCAAGGATAAGGTGAAGTTCCAGACCATTAATGCATAATTAGTCTCATGTAATTCTTCAAGCCATTCTATTGCAGTGGGTCTGTACACCTAAAAAGGTTTCGTAGCTTAATTTTTTTTATTTCTAGTTCAATTTTCCATTACCGCATAGATTAATTTCTGATTTTCTCATTAGTTAAATATTAAGTCTTCATAAAATGAATGTTGTGTTTTTTGCATAAGTTTAATTCTTTAATGTTTCGATTTCCTGAATTGTATTTATGCCACAATCATGTTAACATATGAAATGAATCTTTGTTTTACATTTTTTTACACAATCAGCATATATATCAGAACAAACAAGCATTTTTACCTTTGTGCAGTAGGTAGAATACTCTTTTTTCATTCTTATTTCAATTAGACGTTTCAATTTGCACAACACAATCATTTAGATAGGATATTTTGAGGTTTAATATTTTTCATTTCATATAATATTTTGTTTTAGTATTGAATAGAATTAGAAATTAGTTTAATACTTTGTTTTCCATAGGATTAATTTGATAGTTTTCATTTGATAAGTAGAGAGATGTTTCCAATTACATGATAGGATTTTATCATAGATGGTATTGATGCTTTGTTTATATTTAGAAGAAATTTAAGTAGATAATCTCCTTCTTTAATTAAGATATTTTCCAGTATAGGATAATCTAACATAGAGTTAAACATGGTTTCTTTTATGCAATTTAGACTTGTTTTAGATCATTTTTCTCTCGTAATTTTACATTTCCTTTTCTTCCTTCTTGTAATTTTCATTTTCTAGTTATTAGAATATTTTCTTTAGAATAATTCATAAATCAATTTCCTTCTTAAATTAAAATTAAACATTTCCTTTTCTTCCTTCTTAAGTTTATCTTTTAAGCATTAAAATTCTTCTAGATTCAATTACTTTCTTGCTTTTCTATTTCATTCATATAAAATCTCTAACAATACAAAAATAGTTTCTTTTCTAGCTCTTTATAAATCAATTTTTATTTTTTCTTAATTTTCATCATAGACTCTTAATTAGGTTTAGATTTCATTCCATGGATCAGTTCTTAGTTTTCCTATTTTTAAACATTAAAGATAAAAACACAAAACCCCCCAAAACAACATATAAAATCTACACAACGAAGTATGAAAGATAGGCTTCTAGCATATATAGTGCACCCGCACTTCACAAGATTACTAACTTCGGTCGATAATTTAAGATAGAAATTTAAGAGATTAAATTGACTAACATTTTTGTGTCGTTGCCGGGGAAGTGTAATTAGGAGCCTTATTTCTTAAATCTAAAAATAAAAATAAAAATAAAAACACAAAACATGATATACGTAGGGAAAGATATTCTGAGGGTAGATTTATAGCTAGAGGTAGAAGTTCGATACCAAAAACACCACTCACCCCACCAAGACCTTGTAGTGCCACACCACCATCTCAAATCGATATTACGTTCTTAGAACATAGACTCCTTGAAGTCTTAAGGTCAGAAATTCAGCCCAGAGACTCTCCAACTTCATCAACTGAAGCAGTTAGAGAAGAAGAAGATCCTAGACCTCCAACAACAGGATTATTCTTTCTAACCTCCACTGGAGAACAAATCTCAACTCAAGAGCTAGAAGTCCCTAGTGAAGAGGAGGAAGAAATCTTCTTCAACATACCATTGATAGAAGAACAAGAATAAGAACAAATAATTCCAAGAATAGAATCCTATATTAGTTCTGAAGAATCTACAATGGAAAGAGAAGGAGAAGGAGAAGTACATAATATGAATGGATAAAACATAATAATAGGAGGAGGAAGAAGATTTGGAGGAAATAGAGGTGGACGAGATGGAGGAGGAGGTAGAGGAAGAGGAAGAGAGGAAGAGAATATAGATGATAATAGAGAATACCTTGTTGGATTTCCTTTCTATGATGAGGATAAAACTATTACAATGAAGAATATCTCACCTTCCATCCTTCTCAATTTTCATGGACTAAGAAATAAAGATCCTGAAACATTTCTATTTGAATTTGAGGTTTTACAAGATTCTCAAAATTTGATTTTTTTTCCTGTAACACTTAAGGGTGCAACATTAAAATGGTTCATGGGTTTAATAACACATTATTTTATGACATGGGAGGAGATGAAGAGTGTATTATTGCAAAAATATCAGGATTATTGCATACCTCATAGTCGAAAAGATGATTTTTTTAAGATGGTGCAAAGAGAGGATGAAAACTTAGAGGACATAATTGAGAGATTCAATTACAACTTAAAAAGAGATAAATGGAAAACTTGGATCAAGATACTTTAAAAGTTCTCCTGTTGAAATCCATTAGGGATGAATGGATAGATATTCTTAATATGATGGGAAAAGGAGACATTTCTCAATTTCCATTACCTGATATGGAAATCAAGAATTGGAAAAAAATCAAGAGATCATGTTCTCTCTATAGTGCATAAATATACAGTTGGAATAGTAAGTAGGGAAGAAATAGAAAATTTTCTTGATGAATTCAAAAATGATATTTTAGGGAGTCTTAGTGAACAAATAGACGCCTTAAAATTAAAAAACAAGAAAAAAGCTGAAAGTGATGCCTTATCTATCTTCTGTCCTAAGTGCAGAAAGAAACATGCCTTAAGAGAATATCCTCTTGATTTGAAAATCATAGAGACCTGTGTCATATGTACATAAAATAATGAAAAAAATAAATTTCCTTCTATACCAGGCCTTAAAGTTGTCTTTCAAGAAGAAATAGCTCCACATCCAGTAGATCCTCTTTGTTTTGTCTCTAGAAGACCATGGCATGGGCCACAAAATCAAGTTTTTAATACTTAGATGTATACTCATCCTTCACAGAATAATTGGAATTCATTAATTCTATGGAAGTAACCTTGTTCTCAACCTCAACTTTGGGCACAAGGAATGTAGAATCCCTATGGAATATATTCTCAATATCACTAATATCCACAAAAATTTTCGAGTAGAGTAGCTTCTAGTCGATTTGAAGGTCTTGAGCTGAACATGGAGGGAAGCAGAGCGATAGTTTGTGGAAACCCTAGGGCACAGGGCTCGGCTTCTCTGTCTTTGGCGGCGGTGGACCATGATTCAGAGGCGCCGCACCGGTCATATGAGCCTGTTTACATTTGTTTGGTGGCGACTTGCTCATACCCTCTCGTTTGCACAGACCTCAGGCCACTGTTTGAGGCATAATAAAATCAATTTAGAGGATTACGGGGAACAGAGAGGCATCCATATCGTGGAGGAATCTCTGTTCTACGTTATCACAGTTCTGGATCGGTTTTGGTGGTATTCTTCCAATGGAAACAGATATTCGCATCTGCGGGCAATGGGTACCTTACCTTTCTCAGATGCAGTATTCATCGTGCTTTTTACTGGGGGTCTCAGCTGTTCGCCCCTGTTCACATCCCTTCTGCGCCAGATGTGCCAAAGAACAAAGGGAGCGGCTGCGTCACTAACCTTGATAGCCGGGTAGGTTCTAAGCGGACTCTGTGGCAGCCCTCGGACCTTCCAAGCCAAGCACTGGCCCACGACATGAACAATGTGCCTATAGACAAAAAATGCAGCCAGCATATCTGCAACATCGAACCTCAGGTAGGCTCGAAACCTTACCAAGTTTTCATTAAGCCTCCTGTAGGTAACAACATTATTCTATGGATTCGAAAAACAGACTCTATACCACATCTGAAGGAAGAAATCCGGTCTATGGCGGGTTACCCAGTTCATTCACAGTCACTGATTTTTGGGGGAAAAGCTTTAGCTGACCATTGCACTCTTAAAGACTATGCCATTGGCTCTGGATCTTCCATCTGCCTCAACCTTAGACTGAGGGGTGGAATGATGGGCCAAAACAGGGCACAAGGATCCTCCATGGGAGCAGGTGCATCCAAAACAATTCCCTCAAAAGATTCATACAGGAATGTATTACAGGGGGACAAAAACAATCCCACAGTACCTGCTGCCCCTGCTGAAAGTTCCCCCAAGCCATACATTGTAGAACTGCAGGACAGCGTGCCTGAAATAAATATAGACAGTCTAGACATTGATATGCATAGAACTGCCTACGAATCCCAAGCAATTATAGGCAGATTCAACTGCTTCTGGCCCAAACCGATGGAGCTGTTCCATTGGATTTTTACAAACTGGACCATGGAATGTGAAATACACCTATGTTCTAAGGGATTCTTCATTGTCAAATTTTCATCTACTGAGGCTAGAGATGACATTATCAGCCAGGGACCATGGTTCTGGGGCTCCACAGGACTCTTCATTACACCATGGTTCCCAAATTTTGATGCCAACACCATGGAGGTGACCAAAATGCTGGTCCGGGTAAGGCTCTACAATCTCCCGCTACATTTTTGGAATGAAAATGTTCTTGGCTGCATTGGAAACACCCTTGGTAGATACATTAAAACAGACACTCAATGCCTGGAGGAGCGCATATTCACCTTTGCACAAATCTGTGTGGAGGCTGACTTGAGCAAGGGACTCCCAGAGTCCATTATGTTGAACAACAAACAACAGAGATGGACACAGCATTTAGATTATGAGAACACGGCCTTCAGATGCCGGATATGCAGGTGCACAGGACACCTACAAAACTCATGCCCGGCAACCAAAAGGGATAACAGGAAAAAGAAGAAAACAGGAAAAGCGACAAAAGGTTGGAAATTTCCCTTTGAAGAGCCAGAACTACAGGAAGAAGAGGTGGAACCAACACCACAAGAGAATCAACAAACATATACTTCCTTGGGCACACAAGAATAGGAAATGCAAGATCCTCTCGACACCACCACAAAGACTCAACAAGATATGGTACCTGGAACACTAGACAGTGGGGGATATAAACGAACACATACATCAGACACATCAGACTCTGATAAGGATAATGGAGCACCAACGGAAGAAAATCAGCTCGTCCTTATCGAGACCGCGCCAACACTTGGTGCTTGGCGTAAGGTAGAAAATAAGAAGGGGAGAAAATCCTAATTGTATCTCTTTTGCTTTTTTATTTTGCGGCATTTTGAATGTCTTTGGACATATATCAGCTCATAGAACATGTAATTTTTTTTTCTCTTAAATAAAATTACAAATTTTTTCTTTGTGAAAAAATCCACAAAATTTTCCTCAACCTAGTCAACAACCTCAATTCCCAAATCATAATCCACAACTTTCATTACCATTTCCACAAAGGCCAATGCGTCTACCTGCTCAGCCACTCCCAAACCCAAATAATAAAAATGCAAGACCTACATGTAAGATAGAGGGATGTAATCTTCAAACTTATATGATAACTACACTAGATCTTAACAATGTTCAACTTAGATATGGTAGAATACTAGAAAAGAAAAGCCCTCTATTGTTATTCAATATAAAGTTGAGAATTTTGATGATGAAGTTTCTCCTCAAAAGGAAAATCTTCAAAACAAAAATAATCATTCTAGAGAAGGGACATATCTTCATGAGAATAAAAAATCTCAAAATAAAAAAGATCCAATAAACTCAACTCCTATCATAGAGCAACCATCAGTATCTATATCTAAACCCCCTTTTCTTGAAAGATTACAAATTGATAGAGGGGTAGAAAAAGAAATTTTGTTGCCTCACTATGATATATTAGATGAACTAAAAAATGTTTGTATCAAAATTCCTTTGTTACAAGACATTAAGGAAATCCAAATCCTTGCAAAAATAATAAGAGAGTTGAGTATAAAGAAATCAGGAAGAAAAACAAAAGAAGTGAAAAGAATCCAGTTAGTGGGAAAAATTGCAGATATCATGATGGGAAAAATAGCCATACAAAAATATTTGGATCCAGGAAGTCCCATTGTAAAAACACACACAATGGTATTGAGATTCCAAATACATTGATTGAATTAGGAGCAGCCATAAACATCATGAGTAAACAAAACATGGAACAACTAAATCTTCCAAATCTTCAGTATACACCAACAATACTGCAATTAGCAAACAGATCAGTAATCAAGCCAAATGGTGTATTAGAAGACATTTATGTATCCTTAGAATTTTGGGAATATCTAGTTGAATTTATGATATTGACCCCCAAGAACAAATTAGGAGGACATCCATTGATATTAGGAAGACATTGGTTAGCTATAGCTGATGATTTCATTAGTTGTAGATATGTTTATTTCTGATGGAAATTCAACAAAAAAATTCACTCTATATCCTCCAGCAAAAACAATGATAGAAGTAGAAGATGAAGAATGGATGGATGATGATGATGGTATACAGCCTATTTTTACTATTTCCCACTTTAGTGAAGAAAATAAAATTCTAAATTCAATAGAAAATTATGAATCATCTTCACAATGTGAGAATAGCCAAAAATTTCAAGAACAATGTAATATTGAATACTTTTGATCCACACGAATGTATTTATATTCTATGGAATAATTTGGTAATTCTTCAATTGAAATATTTCCAGGTAAAACTTTAAACATAAACAAAAACATTCTTCTGCATATGCATGGGAGTAAACTGACATGAAAGGAATTAATCTTGAGACTTGCATACATCATATATATATATATATATATATATATATATATATATATATATATATATATTGAGGAAAATTATAGACTAATCAGAAAACCTTAAAGAAGAATGAATCTGAATCTTACGAAAATTGTAAAGGAAGAACTATAGAAACTACTGAATGTAAACTTTATTTATCCAATATCTAAAAGTCAGTGGGTTTCACCTTTAGTAATAGTCCCTAAGAAGAATGGAAAATGGAGGGTGTGTATTGACTATAGGGAGTTGAATAAGGCTACTTTAAAATATCATTTCCCATTACCTTTCATAGATCAAGTTTTGGATACATTAGTAGGGAAAAAATATTTTTCATTTTTTGGACAGGTTCGTGGGTACAATCAAATTCAAGTAGCACCTAAAGACCAAGACAAAACCACATTTACCTATCCTTGGGGAACTTATTCTTACCAATTACTTCCTTTTGGATTGTGCAATGCACCTGCAACATTCCAAAGAGCAGTATTAGGATTTTTCTCCGATTTAATACATAATTGTGTGGAAGTGTATATGGATGCCTTCACATTTTATGGAAATTATTTTGAAGAGGCTCTTGAAAATTTGCAAAAAGTTCTCATAATATGTAAAGAAGAAAATATCTCATTAAGTCATGAAAAAATATTTATGATGTTTACTGAGGGAATTGTTTTAGGACACCACATTTCAGGAAATGGATTAAGGTAGACTCATCTAAAGTTGAAGTTATTTCCAAATTAGAAATGCCAAATTTTCAAAAATATGTTAGGATTTTTCTTGGTTTTATAGGGTACTATAGAAGATTTATAGAAAAATTCACAAATATTTCATCTCCACTCTTCAAATTGCTCACTAAAGATTGTGAATTTAGCTAGAATCCTAAGTGCCAAATGGAATTTGAAACTTTGAAAGAAAATATATCTGAAGCACCCATCTTAGGAGGACCAAATTAGAAATTACCTTTTCACATCTCAAGTGATTCTTCAGAAAAAAAACCCAAGAGCTGTATTAGGAAAAAAAAATATGACCCCTTATGCCATATACTATACAAGTAAGAATTTGACTCCTACTGAGTTACATTACACTATTACTGAAAAAGAGTTTCTAGTCGTTGTCCATGCTATCAACAAGTTTAGACATTACTTCACTGGCTATGAAACCTTCATTCATACAGATCATTCTGCAATTATATATCTAATGAATAAATCTATCACTAATGGCATAATCACATGATGGTTACCACTCCTACAAGAATTTAACATCACCATTCTAGATCGACCTGGAAAACAAAACACAGTTGTTGACTTTTTATCCAGGATTCAAAATAATACCAATGATACACCAGTAGAGGATAATTTTCCTAATGAATAGCTTTTTGCAATATCTACTAAAACTCCATGGTTTGAAAACATTGCCAATTAATTGGCCATAGGAAAACTACCGTCATATTTGTTTCCTTAATGATGAATTGTATAAGACAGGTCCAGATCTCATCATTAGAAGATGTGTTCGAGAAGATCAGATACTTGAAATAGTGAAAGCATGCCATGATGAGCCATGCGGAGGACACTTTTTTGATAAAAGGACTGCTTATAAAATCCTTATTTTAGAATATTATTGGCCTTCCCTTTTCGAGGATGCCAAGGAGTATGTTAAAAGGTGTGACAATTTTCAAATAATGGGGAAACTTGTTCCTACATATGAAATTCCCTTACAACCACAGGTACTCATCGAACCCTTTGAAAAATGGGTCCTGGACTTTGTTGGACCAATCAATCCACCATCAAGGCAAAAGAGGTATATTCTTGTGTGTGTTGATTATGTCACTAAATGGGTAGAAGCTAAAGCACTTTCCTTTGCTAATGAAAATTTTGTAGTTTCATTTCTCTTTGAGGATATTTTTACTCGTTTTGGTGTCCCAAGGGAAATTGTGACAGATTAGGGAACTCAATTTACATCCAGAATGGTGCAAAATATCATGGAAGAATATAAAATCAAACACGAAAATCTACTGCATACCATCCACAGGCAAATGGAAAAATGGAGTCCACCAATAAAGTGATTGAAGAAATCCTCACAAATATTGTACATATACATAGGAAGGATTGGGAAAGGCCTCCTAAAGATTTATGGGGCTACCAGACTACATGGAGGAATACAACAGGACATACTCCCTATGAACTTGTTAATGGGAAGCAAGTCTTGTTTCCAACAGAGTTCCAAATTAGAACCTTCAAAACAACAGTCAAATTCAGACTTGACTTATCATAAGCCCAAAAGAATAGAATGGAGAAAATCAATGAGCTTGATGAAATAAGACAAGATGTAGTTCAAAAGACCAGCCTAGTTCAACAAAAATGATCCAGATGGCATGATAAGTACATAAAGAAAGAAATTTTCAGGCAGGAGATTGGGCACTTTTATTTGACTCAAATTTCAAAGACTTCCAAGGAAAATTTCAAACTCATTGGCTTGGGCCTTATGAGATTGAAAGAGAATTTGACAATGGAGCATTCAGGATAAGGAATATTAATGAAAAAAAGGTTCCTCTTCTTGTGAATGGGCATTGAATAAAATTCTATCATAAGCCACTGAAAAAGGAGGAATTTGTCAAAAAATTTCAAAGCAATGCTGATATGAAGTTGGTGAAGAAGAATCCTTCTTCTTCTCCAACTTAGTCTTATTTTTACTTTTCATGTATCTATATATATATATGAAAACCAATCAATGATTGGCATCCTTATATGTAAAATACAAGGTGAAAATTAGAGTTTATTTCTAACATCTTATATTTTCTTTACTTCCATTCTAAAAAAAGGAAAATCTCAAATTCTTTGCATTTCCATTTCTTTTCAGAAAAATAAATATTAGCTATAGAATTGTTGCATTTTTGCAACTATTATGACATTCTGCAACTCTTATACATGTCTGCAACACAGATGAACAAAACTAATTGACAGAAGCAATTGAAGACAATATTGAAGATCACACTAAAAAATCTACTCAAGGACACCTGAGGAATCAAGAAAAAATAAGAAAACGATAAATCTTAGCTATCTCAAAGGTATGATACAAATTTTTTTAAATAATAAGGTTCAAAACATTGATATATATAAATTATATTATTGTATATTTTCCAACTAGAAAATGTCATCATTAAAACTGTTTGAGCTGAATCGAAATCTAAATTTCATGATTCGCCACCTAGCCTGCATCATAATCTTCTTAAAAATAAATTTGATCTTATTCATTAAAGATCCAATAGTCATGTCCCATGTTGAAACCTCGCTCACATTCCTAAACCCTCACTCATTCATTTCACTTGTTACCTGCAAGTCTCCACCATTTCATGACATAGCTCCTCCACATTTTCAAGCTCAAATTAAAACCCTCAATTTATCGAGTCAGGTAGAGACAGCCTTGAAGGCACAAGATCTCGAAAAAGAGATGGGTTTGATCGTAATAACAGAGCCTGTAGGCAATAAATTCATGGATGGATATCCACAGCTAAAGAGATACTGGAGAAGGCACAATGGCTTAATTTCATAAATAAATTTGACGGGTTTCACAAGGAGGTCACAAAATATTTTTCCAGAGCCTTCGATGGAGTTGAGGTCAAAATTAGTGACATAAAATTTTCAGTCATAGATGTTAGTGTCATTATTTACATCTTTCCATCAGTGATCAAAATCCTATTTTCATATCATTTTAGGAATCCCACTCAGAATTTTTTTATTATTCCACTAGGTCATGCAAAAATTTGGTCACTGATTAGGGCATTGAGATAATTACTACTCCTCTCACCTCCATGTTAAATGGGAATCATCATGGTTAGGTCATTAATTTTTGAAAGAGTCCCATTTTCATCATGGTCATCATTCAACTCATTCTTCCATGTTGTGCTATCACTAGGTCATAGGGTCAAAATCTTGAAAATTGATCATTTCACCATGAAATTCATATTTTGAAGGAGTAGTAATATTAAAAGGTCTTCAAAAATTTCAGGTTCCAAACTATAATTTCCAAGTAAGTGGCTTTGTGTTTACCATATTTATCTCTCAGTTGTGCTTGGAAATCCTATTTCCCTCTCCTAGGGTTTTGAGGACATGTTTCTTGGTTCCATGCCTTCCATGGTTAAACCATCAACAAAAATTGTATCATGATCCTCTTACACCTTCAAATATCCTTAATATACCTTCCTAAACACTTCCCATCACTCATATCCCTCAAAATCATCAATTTTCCACAAGCCCTAGCCTATTGCTACAATTTGACACTTTTCTAGACTAGGCCTATGTTTTTCCCTTTTGTACCCCTTCCCCTCACTCAATATTTGAAATTACACTTTCCCCTACTTCCTAACATCTCTCCATACCTTCTAATATTTTCCTAAGAATTTATAAGCCCCCTATCCCATTTATTTCCCTTCATTCTTATAAATTTCCTAAATCCCCTATTTTGCCTACACTAAACCCTAATTTCCTCTCCCATTGAGCTAGGGTTTGCTACGAAATAAGAGACATATGAGCAGAGGAGGAATAAGGGAAGTCATATCATAAATTAAGAGGCCATTACAACTCACAAACATCATGTCTCCATATTTTTTCAAGAAGTCATTCGAAGGGACAAATCATTTGCCACACATAGGGCCAGTTTTTCTTCAAACTATGTTTCTAACCACATGGTGATGAATTTTTAAAAAATTAACAAGGTTTTTGTCCATAATAGGTCAATAAATAAAAACATCCTTCATGTTTTACATAGGTGTCATTTTTTTGGAGAATGTCAAATTTATAGTTTCTACAAGAGAGTTTCTGAACTTATGTAGTAACCTTGGAAACTCAAATTTTCTCCCTGCTGAAGTGTCCAAATGACTTGCTTGATAAATTTATTAATACATAGATAGATGTATCTTTCCAATGAGCTATCATGAGATCAATTTGGAGTTTCGAAAGGGCTCCAAAATTTTCCTGCAAACTTACACTGCAATTTTTCACCCTCATTTTGCACTTTTTGACCAATATTGGGAGAATTGATTTTTAAGGGGATATAATTGATAACTTTAAGTTATTTATATGTCCATTGGGGAGACAAGAGATATATATTTCAAAAGAATATAATGATCTCAATTTTGACACTGGAAAGGCCTCCAAAAGTGGCCTGCAAGTTGGAGGGCGCACTAGCACTACCCACCTCACACTAGCGTTGCACACTTGAGAAGTCTTGGGAGAATCACTTTTTGGGAGGTCAAATCAAGTAAAATATTCAAAATAAGCACATAGATGCAACTTATACTAGATAATATTTCCAATTATCTATGATTAGATCATTTTGTACACCTGCAACCCATCCAAATCTCAACTGCAAGTTGGAGGATGCACCTGGCACTGGGAGGGCGCACCTACCTTTTTTTGATTTTTTCTATTTTTTCTGTAAATTTGATTTTTATCTCGAGAAATAACTATTTTAATTATTTAATTGATTCATGTAAATGTAATTATCATGTTTATTAGTTACTTAGGGTAAATACATGAGGTAAAAATTCTTCATGAGGTGTAATGAATCAGTTCATCTAAGTTAGGGATGAGTCACTTGGACCTCCCTACACTCTAGGTATGCAGTTCATTTTTTGGTGGAATAGCTCATAAACTTAGGGATTCGACCCCTGAGGTTGGGAGAGGTTCTTTGAGGTCTATATCTTGTACTTTTTGAATCATTTTCATAGGTTGGACATTGTTGGATGCTATTGTATTAATCAAGGAATATAGTGTAATCATATTGGCCATAAATTAATGAAGAGTTGTAGTTATTTATTTGGGATACCTGTGGTATGGATGTTTAGCATTCTTTCTTCTCTTGTTTCATTTGTATGAATGTTTTAGAGGCTCATAAATTATTTCATTTCTATTATATGATGATTTTCAAGTTGATAGGCATAATACATGTTCTTTCATGCTCTGTTTTGGGAAAGTCTTCATAATTTGTCCATTTTATTCAATTTAGGAAGAATACATCTCTTATTCTCTTCCTAGCTCCTCATCAGTCTAAAACCATATCACAAAATCACCTTAAAGTGCTACGCTTTCTACCTACCTTGCCCCATTGAATGGACTGCAATTCCCATCTTATTTTCCCTGACCTAGCCTCTTTGACCTAATCCTCATCCAAAAAACCCAATAAAAACAAAACAAAACCTTCT
The DNA here is from genome assembly GCA_034641835.2 of Pinus albicaulis. NCBI lineage: Eukaryota > Viridiplantae > Streptophyta > Pinopsida > Pinales > Pinaceae > Pinus > Pinus albicaulis. The sequence continues at coordinate 1,286,434,904 of CM076570.1, forward strand.
GTATTTCATAGCTAGCCTAAAACCTTTTCATCCAGCCCTCTTGGATGTGACATTGTGGAGAGAGCCCTCTCTGGTTTAGTAGGGATTGTAGAAATTTAATGCATAATATGTATTGTATGGATTCTCCTGATCTAACAATTATGTGCCACTGTTAAATACATAATCACTTCTACAAAATATTTGCGGAATTTAAAACACATTCTCCAACAACAATATCATGAAGAAAGATCAATCACACATAACACAGATAATTTATCCCGAGGAAATCATATAGCTAAAAACCCCACTATATTTTATTATGTATTATATCATGGATCATGAAACAATTACATACAAAGATCCAATCTAAGAGCCCTTAGTACAACAGCTACCTGTCTCACACTGTCATACAAAAATTGGCAAGTTCCTTAGCCAATTTACTGCCTCCAGACAACCTGCCTCCACTGCGCAAACCCAGCTGATAGCAATCCATGAATGAATGGAATCCTTCTTGTCTTGACTATGAAATCCTCATGGGCACATCCATTGTGTGTGTGGTTGCATGTGTGCAACCGATAATATCTCAACTGATAGTCAATCTGTCCCTTTAACCTACATCTCAACTGGGTCTCTACTGGATCTGACATGCATGTAGTTAATAGTGGTAAATCTTCAGTTGCATGTGAGAGCACTGATTGTGAATTAATTAATAATGAATTCACTTGATCTCTCACTAGTGTATCTTCATCTACAACTAGCACAACTGAGTTTAACTCACTTAACTGAGTTAAACTACTTTACAACTCTCATACCTACACATAGAACTTTGTTACAACTTTGAATCACTCAATTACAACTAAGTCCACTTGCATGTCCCACCAACCAACCTCTTAACTCGAAATTCCTATAGCTAACTGATTTTCCACTTTAGTTAAATATTTCCAAGTGCTCATTGAGAATAGATTATTGTTTATTGTCAAAATATTATTAAGGGATAATAATAGTCGACATGCATCTATAAATAGACATGCAATCTATAAATAGAATTTTCACATACATCTATAAATAGACCTAATCTATAAATACAATTTGCTCATTCATCTATAAATAGACATCCACCTAAAAACAGCATGAGGCTCCATCATAGTGTAGGTACATAATTTTCACAAGGATCTTATTTTTGAATCTTAACACTCCCTCTCAACAAGAAAGGGATTGTCCTTCACCCTGATCCTGTCTTTGTGGTATTTGAATTTGCTCCTGGTGAGCGCCTTCGTCAGAATATCTGCATCCTGATCTTTCGTAGGAATGTAATGAAGCAACATGATCTTCATCAGCACACAATCTTTGATATGATAATATTGGATATCTATATTCTTAGATCTATCATGAAACACATGATTAATCGAGAGTTTAATGCAACTCTGATTATCACAATGAGTCATTGTCAGATCTAAATGAGAACCAAACAAACCAACCTAGATATTTATCATCCAGATAGCCTCACATCCATATTGAATCACTACCATGTATTCTTCTTCCACTGAACTAAGTGCCACAAATCTCTTCTTCTTGTTGTACCAAGAAACAACTGTATATCCAATGCTAAAGATACCCCCTGATGTGCTCTTTCTATTCGATGGGTAGCCTACCCAATCTGCATCCTTGAAGCCATGCAACTTCACCTCATTCATCAGTCTGTACCATAAACCATACTCATATGTTCCCCTCAGGTATCTCAGAACATGCTTTCCCGCCTTCCAAAAGAGCTTGGTAGGCTTAACTATCTCTTGACTAAGCTGGTTAACTGCACAAAAAATGTCTAGTCTCGTGTTCACCAGATACATTAGCGAACCCACTACTGTCAATAGATAGTAGCATCCACTACCTCTCCATAAGTAGTATCCTCTTTCCTCCATTTTACTAGAAGAGGAGTATTCATGGGTTTGCAGCCCTCCATGTGAAACTTACCCAGTATCTCCCTTGCATTCTTGCCTTGAGACACAAAAATTTAACCATCTTGCAGCCACATTTCCAATCCAAGGAAATAATAAAGGAGGCCCATGTCCTTCATCTTGAACTCCTTTCCAAGGTCCTCTTTGCATGATTTTATCAACTTCTCATCACTAGTCAATTATAAATCATCAACATAAAGAACAATGATTAAAATCTTACCCTCCACCACAATTTTGTATTGGTTTGCATCTGCTTCACTTTTGGTGAAGCCTACTCTAGTGAAATAGCTATCTATCTGAGTGTACCAAGCACAGGGTGCTTGCTTCAGCCTATACAATTCTATTTTGAGTCGGAACACATGTCACTCACTACTGAATATCTCAAATCTTTTAGGCTTCTCTGTGTACACCTCTTCCTCAATGATCCCATTGAGAAACACATTCTTCACATCCATCTGATGAATGCACCAACCCATCTGGGCTGAGAGAACAAGGATGGTCCTTATGGAAGAATACCTTGCGATAGGTGCAAAGGTTTATTCATAATCTATGCCCTCGATTTGTGAGAAGCCCCAGGCCACAAATGTGGCCTTGTATTTCTCAACACTCCCATTAACAACTTGATTTATCTTGTAGATCCATCTCGAACCTACCACTGATTTATCAACTAGCCTTGGAACAATTTCCCAAGCACTATTTTTGACAATGGAGTCATACTTCTCCACCATTGCATCTACCCATGTGGGCTCCTGCACTACTTCCTGAAAGGAAGATGGCTCAATCATAATACATTTTCTCATGAGATCCATGTATCCAGTAAATCGATCAGGAGACTATCTTTGTCTACACTGTGAAGTACGGGCTCCTACATTCTACATAGCATCAAGTCTCAGCCTATCAGCTTTTGTGGTATGCCTTCTGCCAGTTCTGATGATTGGCTCTACGTGAGTGGACTCCTCCACTCCATGAACCTCCTCCCGTGGCTGATCAAAATCTAGAGACTCATATTTGGGAACCAACAGTTCCTCCTCCGCATGAAAGTCCAGCTCCCTCTCAAGCGACAACTGCATGGCTTTCCCCTCATCGAATTTTATATCCCATCACACCACAGTCATTCAACTGTTTTAAAAATACACAAGATAATTATGGGGTGTTTCTGTGTACCGCACAAATATCCAAACTTCATCAGTTGGCTCTAGCTTTTTCCTGGTGTCCTTGGTCACATGCACATAAACAGATGAGCCAAAAATATTAATGGGTGAAACAGCTGATTTCTTACTAGTGAAATCTTCTTCAAGTGTACTCATGCCAAGTACTCTATGAGGAAAACAATTTTTGCACATAAACCGCAGTGTTGCATGATTCCGCCCAAAAATGCATTGGTAGGCCCTGATGATGCAACATTGCTCGTGCTGCACCCATGATCATTATTTTCTTCCTCTCTATGACCCCATTTTTTTGTGGGTTATGAGGAACTATGAGTTCTCTTCGAATATCCTTCTTTGCTGTAGAAGTTCTTGAATTCATTAGAGATGTATTCTCCACCATTATCGCTCCTTGGAGACTTCACTTGCTTCCCCGACTCTTTCTCCACCAATGCCTTAAACTCACAAAACTTTGAGAATGTTTGATCCTTCTTCTACATGAAGAAGATCCATCATCTACGAGAAAAGTAATCAACAAAAATAACATAGTACTTATGTTTTGTTGTTGAAGCAACTGAGAATGGTCCACACACGTCTATGTGAACTCTCTAAAGGATCCCTGAAGCACAATTCTCCTTTTCATGAAAGGTGGACTTTATATACTTCCCCATGGTGCAACCCTTGCACTGATCTAACTGAGCAAGTGTTCCCATTAGAAGTCCATTAGATATTTGTTGCTTGACTTTCAAGGTTCCATGATGAAGATGGCCCAATCGCCTGTGCCATAATTCGCCCTCATCCTATCTCACCAATTTTTCTACCTTGCCCATCAGGGAAGCACATCCATCTACCTCCAGTTTGTAGAGATTCTTAACTTGAATCCCTATCCTCTTGGCTTGACTTGTTGTTTTATATTGCAGGAAAGCTTTTCCATCGTTGAAAACAATGTCATAGCCTTTGTCCTCCAACATTGCGATTGAGACCAAGTTTTTCTTCAAACCTTGAACATGCATAAAATCTTTCAATTTAAATGGTTTACCTGACTCCCTCTAAAAGGTAATGGTACCAATTCTAGTTGCATTGTATCGCCCTTCATCGCCCATCTCTATATGCATTTGGAGATCTTTCTCCTCCAAGTCACTGAAAATCTCCTCATCTCCCGTCATGCGAAAGGAAGCGCCACTATCCAAATACCACACCGATCCCAATGCACTTGAAACCATGCATAAAATCAAGGATAATTCAAGTTTAAATTGCGAGGCAAGGGCCTTACCAGCTGCAGCTCCAACAACCTTCTTGTTCTTCTTCTTCTGTGGATAGTTAGTAGCAAGATGCCCATGTTCGTGACAATGAAAACACTTCACCTTGGACATATCCAGCTTATTTCCTTTAGAATCAGATTTAGAGCCCTCTGCAGGATAAATCACCAATCCAAGAGCCCTCGGTACAATAGCTAACTGTCTCACACTGTCATACAAAAATTGACAAGTTCCTTAGCCAATTTACTACCTCTAGACAGCCTGCCTCCACTGCGAAATCCCAACTGATAGTAATCCCTGAATGAATCGAATCATGCTTGCCTTGACTGCGCAATCCTCATGGGCACATCCAATGTGTGTGTGGTTTCATGTGTGAAACCGATAATATCACAACTGATAGTCAATCTATCCCTTTCACCTACATCTCAACTGGGTCTCCACTCGATCTGGCATGCATGTAGTTAATAGTAGTAAATCTTCAGTTTCATGTGAAACCACTGATTGTGAATTAATTAATAATTAATTCACTTGATCTCTCACTAGTGTATCTTCAGTTGCAACTAGCACAATTGAGTTCAACTCACTTAACTGAGTTAAACTACTTTACAACTCTCATAACTACACTTCCAACTTTGTTACAACTTCGAATCACTTAGTTACAACTAATTCCACTTGCATGTCCCACCAACAAACCTCTTAACTCTAAATTCCTATAGCTAGCTGATTTTCCACTTCAGTTAACTATTTCCAAGTGCTCATTGAGAATAGATTATTGTTTATTGTCCAACTATTATGAAGGGATAACAATAGTCGACATGCATCTATAAATAGACATTTAATCTATAAATAGAACTTGCACATACATCTATAAATAGAATTTTATCATGCATCTATAAATAAACATCCACCTAAAAAGATCCTGAGGCTCCATCCTAGTGTAGGTGCATCATTTTCACTGGGATCTTCTTGTTGAATCTCAAGAGAAGCCAAAATATTGGTCTGTGGTTACCTCTGTTGGGCCGTATCACTCCACTAGATCTCTAAGGCTTAAGAATAAATCCCAACAGAGGTAACCAGACTTCCAAAAATAGGTGAAAGGTGGTTCAAAAATAGAGGAATCAGTGGAGAGGAATGGAAAGTCTTCTTGAAAAAACTAGGTATGGACACAAGTATTTATAAGAAAGGAATTCACAACACAACCCATAGGATTAAATGGAGGAACATGATTTTGATAATATAGATATTTATTACATGTGAAGGTAGATTTGGTTGCATGTTTTTCTACCATGCTCGGTTACTGATGAATTTTCTAGAGTATAAAAGAATAAAACGTTCCATATTTTTTACTGAATAGTCTAAGGAAAATGGCAGGGTGGTTCAAAAGAGGGTTAGTTTATAGATAACACAATGCATCATCATGCATTAATAAAAATCCTCATTGAATTTCATTTAAAGAGCATAGGAGATACTTGGGATGATTTCCTGACCATAAATCATTTTCAAGAAAAAGAAGAAAAACAACCTAGTGAGAACAAAGGGAAAAGAGGTAGAAAGAGAAAAACTGAAAATCTTGCAGAAGATAAACATCCAACTCAACCAAAATCAGAAGATGAAATTCCTATTGCACAGTCAATTGGAAAGGCTAGGGAAAAAATCAATAAAAATAGAATGGTTAGCATAAAATAAAAAGGAAAAGTCATACACACAGAAAAACCAGAAACTCGGAACATTCCACAACTAGTAAGAAGAAGCTCAAGAGTTTGCAAAGTAGTCAAAAAGCCACTCCCTGAAGTTATAGAACCTATTAATCTAGAAGAAATTATTGAGATACCATCACCTATCATTTCCTCTCCCATACAGGATGCAAGTAGAAGAAATCCATCTATTGACCTTGTCCAGCAAGAGATCTATGATTATATTGAATCTTTGGAAAGAAGAAATACAAATAAGACATCAATTCATGATGAATAGTCTTATAGTCCACAGGAACCTCTAGTGAATACTCTAAAGCAAGAAAATTTTGAGCTAGAGACAATAAATAGGCATATAAAGTAGGAAAATGAAGCTCTGAAGATTCAGAACCAATTTGACAAAACTATCAACGACAACACTCTTATGCATTTGGGGTTATGGTTAAAAAAGAATAAGAAAATTAAAAAGAGGAAAAAATACTTGAACAGAAATATCATAAATTTGAAGTACAAAATTTTGATGAAGAAACCAAGAGTAATAGTAACTTCAAAGAGGGAAAAGAAGCTTAAATTGGATGTCCTAGCATAGGTGTCAGAACATATGCAGGAATGAGATGAAGACTCGCAATTTTGAAATTGCATGAGGACATGCAATGGTCTCTTAGTGGTGGTATGTTGAGCCTCAAGACTCTCTTTGTTTTGACATCTATTTCACCACTTTTTATTCCATTTTGACATAATTCACAAACCCAATCAATGTTAATTAATACATTTTCACTCTGAAAAGGAATTTAAATGATATCTCTTTTATACTCTAATTTTTCTTATTATTTGAATGAATTTTGTAATCTCTATCTTTGCAGCTACCAACATTGTTTGACAGGTTCCTAAGATGAAGGAGAGGAGTGAAGCATATGGGTAGTTTTAAAATGATCCATACATGGATTTTCTCCTACTCACTTGTCCAAAATTGAGAGAAATCATGCCTAAAATCATGGTCAAAGGATTAGTCAAACAGAAGGTCAAGAAAGCAGACGAGAAGTTCGAAGCTTCACAATTTTCTCTCCATGTAGCAAATTGTGAAAGACATGAAGACACAATCCTGTTTAGAATTATACTTCCTAGTTTCTTTAATATCTTTAGGAGAGATTGTCTCAAAACAGTTGAATTTAATTTATTATAAATACCAAGTTGTTTTGAACCGGAAACAAGTTCAATTTCTGTAATACTGCTACACAGCAAAAACTATGTTTTATTAATGCAAGGAGAAGGTGAAGTTCTAGACCATTAATGCGTAATTAGTCTCACATAATTCTTCAACCTGTTCTATTGCAGTGGGCCCCTGCACAGAAAAAGGTTTCATAGCATAACTTATGTTGATTTCTAGTTCAATTTTCCATTACCACATAGATTAATTTCGGAGTTTCTCATTAGTTAACTGTTAAGTATTCATAAAATGAATGTTGTGTTTTTCGCATAATTTTAATGCTTTAATGTTTCGATTTCATGAATTGTATTGATGCAACAATCGTTTTTACATATGGAATGAATCTCTGTTTTACATTTGTTTACACAATCAGCATATATCTTAGAACAAACAAGCACTTTTACCTTTGCATGGTAGGCAGAATACTATGTTTTCATTCTTAGTTCAGTTAGCCCTTTCAATTTTCACAACACAGTCATTTAGATAGGATATTTTGAGGTTTAATATTTTTCATTTCATATAATATTTTGTTTCAGTAGTGAATAGAATTAGAAATTAGTTTAATACTCTGTTTTCCATAGGATTGATTTGATAGTTTTTACTTGATAAGTACAAAGAGGTTTCCAATTACATGATAAGATTTTATCATAGTTTGTATTGATGTTTTGTTTAGATTTAGAAAAAATTTAAGTAGATAATCTATTTCTTTAATTAAGATAATTGTCGGCATAGGATAATCTAACATGGAGTTAAACATGGTTTCTTTTTATGCATTTTAGACTTGTTTTAGATCATTTTTCTCTCTTAATTTTACATTTCCTTTTCTTAATTCTTGTAATTTTCATTTTCTAGTTATTAGAATATTTTCTTTAGAATAATTTATAAATAAATTTCCTTCTTAAATTAAAATTAAACATTTCCTTTTCTTCCTTCTTAATTTTATCTTTTAAGCATTAGAATTCTTCTATATTCAATTACTTTCTTGCTTTTAGATTTCATTTGTATAAAATCTCTAAAAATACAAAAAGACAAAAGTTTCTTTTCTAGTTCTTTAGAAATCAATTGTTCTTCTTTCCTAATTTTCATCATAGACTCTTAATTACGTTTATATTTCATTCCTTAGATCAGTTCTTAGTTTTCCTATTTTTAAACATTAAAGATAAACACACAAAACCCCCCAAAACAACATACAAAAGCTACACAACGAAGTAAGAAAGATAGGCTTCTAGCATATATAGTGCACCTGCACTTCACAAGATTACTAACTCCAGTCAATAATTCATTATAGCAATTTAAGACATTAAATTGACTAAAAAAGTGCCTCAAAAGATTGTTCGGCTTAATTTTCCCATTTAAACGGGATATCCTGATGGACCAGACATAGGAATCCTTGCGCACAAGTGGCGTAATCTGGTACAAAGTGTCTCAAGAAATTGGCTTTCCCTTACAATATTTGGAGTTGCTTGAGGGTTTTTGGTGGTGGTACCTCTTTGATGGCCTGGACCTTGAGGGGGTCTACTCAAATCCCTTGTTGGGACACGATAAATCCTAATAGTCGACCTGCGTTGACGCAGAAGATGCACTTGAGAGGGTTCAAGTGCATGTTGTAATGTCGGCATCTTTGGAATACCAACCGTAAATCCTCCATATGATCACTTCGCTTCTAGGATCGAATGGTGAGTTCGTCTAAGTAAGTGAGGATAAGGTGGGCTAGGTCATGAAAGATATATTTCATGGCCCGCTGGAAGGTGGCTCGAGTGTTTTTAAGACCAAATGGAATAACCTAGTATGCGAATGTGCCCCAAGGGGTGGTGAATGTTGTCTTGTATCGATCGGTATGAGGATTTGAATTTGTTTATACCCTGAGAACCCGTCCATGAAGGACAGGGCCTCATGAGACACAAATAGGATTCCATAGTTGATGTTGTGGAATCAGAAGAGGTCAACAGGGTGCAAACTGGTTGAGTTTGTACCATTGATGATACAACTACCGTTGTAGTTGTAGCGGTCTCGACACCAATGAAAGATGAACATATAGCATGAGTCATGGTTCCCATGCATGATGAGATGAATCATATGTGGTGTTATGTGTCGTCGACGTTCGATGGTGGAGGAATTTCTATTGTGGTGGCTTGTATGAGAGCAAGATTATGTTCCTCACATGGCGTACTAAGGGTACTTGCACTTTCCTGGATTTGGAAGCTGCCTTGAGTGCAGAGGTGCCTAAACGTTTCCATTAAGAGGCACAACTCTGTTTCATGACTGTGACTTGTGCAAATGGTGCACGATGTCAAGGTTCTTATCGAATGGATGGTATAAGAAATAGCACTACACTTTGTGCCTGAAGTGGACGCTTGGAGATTATTTGGCATTGGGGCATGTTTGTGCTTCTGCCATCTCCGCATTTTTGGTTTTGGTTGGTCTAGATCTTTTGGGGAGTTTAGACTCAAAGTTTCCATTTTCCTTCGTAGCCTTGGGAGGTACTCACAATCCATAATATGGTGGAATTGTGATAAAATCCTACAATAGCAGTGTGTGATCTTCTCTTGATTGGAGAGATTGATCTGTGGGATGGGGGTGAACATGCAAATACTTTCAGTGAGTTTCTTAAGTTCCTTACATTGATTGATTCGGTGGTCATTTCTATCACACAACCCACATGTCGTCCTTGGATGGTTTTGGGCCCTGCTAGGATAATGGGTTGTCTTAGCCTTCTTAATGTTTTGGTAGTGATGGGGGGAAGGTTGCCTCACATTAGGCTATCTTGGCTCTAGACCTATTATATACAGGTATTGGGCATCCAACGAGCGTATGGTGTCTAAAAAAGGTCGTACTTGGGAGATGTGAGTACAGTGTCGAGTCTGATGGTTGCATTGACAAACCAAACAAGAATGTATTTTCTTAGTTCTTTGTTCCCTTTGGACTACTGGAGTGATTGGGTACCATTTGCAGAATGATTCTAAATCTGGGCATAGGGTGACCAAGTGGTTACGTGTGTTGCATAATGTGCAGGTTGGTCTTATCCGTGGAGGGTAGTTGGGGGTGATGATGTACCCCTTTATTGATCGTTTTTCTATTGACATGAATAAATGGACCTGGTTGTCACATTTTCTTGCATTTTTGAACTTTCCATGGATTCTGAATCTGATCCATTTGCTGCAGCGAGGCGTATTATGGCCTGGCGTAAAATATTTAACTCTGAACGGAATCAAGGAATGTTGGGACAAATATGAACCAAGTGGTCACCTGAACACACCTAATACGAATAATTGATTGCTCTTAAGCCTTCCTAGTATATGGGGTTAACAGGATACCATCTCTAAAACAGCTCTAGGGTTGCACAGTCAGCAATGAAGTAATCACATTCATCATGGAGTGCGTAGAGATGGATAGGTGCTTGAGGGCGATAACAAGGGGGGAGGTGGTCGTTCAGGTGAATGCCTCTCCTCAGACACATATAATATGGTCCTTGTTGTTTCCATCCCTCTAATGGTGGTGTTGTTCATAGATTCCATGTCCGAGCCAGCTAAGTCAAAATTTTCAGTGATGAATCGTCACATGAAATCCAACATGGACCGGAACCGATGGATGTGGGGACAATGGCACACGTGATGGTTTCTTCGACAAATTTGAAACGTATGTCATCGATTTCAGACTAAGTTTCTTTGGGAAACGTGAGGGATATAGTTCCAATGAGTGAACACTCTTAATTCGGGACACTTTGTGACTAAGTGGTTAGGCTCGTCACATAGTGCGCAAACTGGGGCTAGCTGAGTGGCCTATGTTTTTCGTCTTTGGTCTATTGGAGTGATCATGTATGAGAAGGATGTAGGATCCTCTCATAGGTATAGTATGGTTCTAGGCTCTCCCTCGTCCATCTACATGGGTGGATTTGAGGGATCCTGCTGGTATGATTTCTCTAGGGCTTGCAAGGCATCCCTATATCATGGCATCTCTAGGAAATGATGGGTGCAATGCCCATAACAGTCACATATGGCACATGCGTGGTTGATGCACAATGCTTTCCCTTGATTTTTCGTGGCCTGTTCCTTTTTATGGGAACTTGAGACTACAGTATTTCTTTCGGTGCTTAGAAGAGGTTTTAATTTATCTAACTCCGAGAAAATATTGGTAGGATGGCTTACGATATCACATTATGTGCAAGGTTGTAATGCCCTAGGTATGTTTGGTTTTTCAATTTTCTTCCCTTTTTTTTTGGTTTTCTTAGTTGCATTGGTTGGTGCTATTGCGGGAGTTTCATTAACTGGTGTAGCATCCTGAGGGGTGATAGGGGTTATCCCTATATAAGTGATGCTAGGACTTCCCATCATGGTTGGTGGGACCAAATACCAAACAAGTATTGAAAAATACAAGTTTGGAAATGTAATAGTCGCCAAGACTTGCTTTGACACAAAACCAAGTTGGGGGTATAAAAATGGGGTTTGGGCGATGGCATAGGGTAGGAAAGTCATGTCAGTGGCTTTGGTGTTCGTACTACTGGTCTCCATATCCAGGCTGGTCTCGGTGTTTGATGATAGCATCATGCACAATGGTGCCCCCGTGATTTTTGGGTTTGCCTTTGGTATGATAGGGGCATCTCCTAGGAATGATCCTAGTATCGATGATGGTTTGAATTGACCGGGTCCAAATTCATGGTACCACATGAGCAGTTCCATATTTTTGTCTAAGTAACATAGAATTAAACTGAGAGTCATCATGGGTTTCTTATCATAGTATGTAAGTTGGTAAACTATGATGATTCAATCTTCATGGGGGAACATCATCACCCGAAATACAGAGGATGCTATTGCAGTCATGGCATACATATAACTCCACCCGAGGAGTATATTGTAGTCAAGTTGTGCATCCAAGATGTCAATGTCTATAAGTACCATCTTTCTAACCAAGTTTGCAGGGAAATTCTAATATAGACTGACGAAAGCTGAAGGTTGATCGCTGTATGCTCTAAGCATGATCTCGAATGGTTTCAGTTAAAGTGATCCCAACTTCTGCCAAACGGATTTGAACACGATGCATGTAGATGCTCCTTCTCCAATGATGCATTGGTGTATGGTGATATTTTGGACTGACACCGGTATCTGGAAGGTGACCAGAGAAGGAAGCCTGGAGGTGGCTTTGTCTAGGTCAAAATTCATTAGGTGTGAATCAGATGGGTTGATTGTGCCTAATGCTGAGTAGGGGAGGATATTTCTACCACCCAATATTGAGCAAATATCCAATGAATAATGTTGATGGATATTTCCCACCAGCCCAGAAGCCTCTCAAGCTCAAGTGTTTACTTTTTTACTTCTAAGGCTGATATGGAAGCGGGTGATTGTGCTAAATCATCAATTATGTTGTAGTTATGGGAAGCTTTTTAGTGGTGTCCTACCCGCCTTCTTGGCCTCTTAATCACTTTTGGAAGGGGCTCAATAGGTACTTTGGATATGATCAATGGTGCAGTAGGTGCACTCATGCTCGTACCTAATGGGTTGGTGTCTGGAGGTGCGTCATAGTTCATGTTGCTTGTTTGGAAGAACATTTCTTCACCAATCATGTAAATTTCATGGCTGTCACTCCCGGTATCATTTTTGGGTGGTTGTTGTTGTTGGTCGTTAACCACTCCTTGGCGGGGGGAGGGATACTGCATTACAACGATTTTTTGTGTAGGTCCCCCTTATCCACGGTTACCCTGAATTTTTTTCAGTTCAAGGAGTTTGGGACAGTGGTGAGTGTAATGGTTGTACTCACCATATATGGCACAATAATGGTTTTTCTTTAGATTGGACCTCTTGTTCTACCCTTGGGAGTTTTTATTTGGCTCCTAGTTTTGATTTCGGTTGGGGTTGCCCCTAGATTGAGATCATGGGGGGCGTTGTTGATTACTGCCCCCCTATCCAGAGTCTCCTTTTTATTTATTCTTAAGCTTCTTTCTTACATCTTTAGGAGGATTAGTACGGTTCTCCTAGTCATAATACTGGCGGTTCTGAGCCTGAGATGGTTGCACTAAGTTCACTGGCACATTGTTCTACGATGGTGGATTTTACGTGGGGAAAGGAGAATATTGGTTGCATTGTCTGTGGTTGGTGTAGGGTTGCTGGGGGGAATCTCTTCCATCAACATTCCTAGCTGAGTACTAGGTTCCCTGCAAGGGAGGGTACGGGCCTCCCTGTTGTTGGTGGTATGATGACACCCTATTCATCATATTCTACAAAGGTGTAGATTGACTTCGGTGGTAGCTAGGTTGCGTCGTGTTCTAGGTAGAATCATATGAATAACCTGTGTACTAGATACTACTGCCTAGGCAACCTTGGTTCAATGACCTGATTAAGTCGTCTGCTTGATTCGATGCGCCTGGAAATTCTCTATAAGTTTGTAGGTGTAGGACATTTGGCAGGACATTGTAGATATATCCTAACTGGGTATAGATGAGTTCGAGCTACTGGGGTTTGAAAATGGTGTCCTCCTCGGAGGTAGGTCCTTGTGTCACCACATTTTTTGAGATATCTGCTATGAGAGTTTTCAAAAACAAGTCCAATAAAACTCTATTGTCGATTTTGGCTTTGCACAAACTACGATGTTACTGCCATTCGTGGAGATAGTCCAAGATATGGACAGCTGGCATTTGCCTAAAAAGAGTCAATAATTCCATCCCCAAATCATGGTGGATGGGTAGCTAAAAATAAGTGAGGAACGCAGTAGCAAGGGCGCTAAAGGTTCCATGTGAATCAAAAGGCTGCTCAACATACCATTTCACAGTAGGCCCAGTTAGGGTGCGTTGAAATAGTCTCAGTTGAATAGTATCATCAATAATACTATTGGATGAACAACATAGCTGGAAACTCATAATATGATTTCCAGGGTCTTCCTCTTGCTTCCCTTCGAATTTTGGTATGTTTGAGGGGAGCTTCATGGGCATGGGGGGGAAATTAGGGCTATGTGTAATGGGGCATTAGTTATCTTTGATAGATCTAGAAGGTTTAATGATGCTAAAAAGGGTAAATGAGTATTGACTGCCATTTTGTACTATGGAAACACAAGTATATGAGTGTAATGGTTTATGGGGGGTGCCTGGGGAATATTACCCTGTGACATACCCTGTTGTGTGTTTTGTTGACTCCCCAAAGGGGTAGCGCTCCTCTGCCCCCTGGGGGTTGTGGGAGAAGTTGAGTGTGGTGACCCTGCTGGGGTTTCCACCAGTGTGACATTAGGTGATCCTTGGGGGTTTCCAACCAAAGATGCCCCGATAAAGGATAAACCAATAATGGTGGTGGTGTGTCATCTTTGATGCCAAAATCGTGAAATACCTAGCACTCCTCCCTCTAATGAGGGGAGGTCCCAAAAATGCCTAGATCGATGAGGTCTCGTTGGGTTCGTTATGGTGTCAAATAGCTTAATCTTGGAAATATTTTTATTTTACTAAGAGAAGGAAGATTATTATCAAAGAAAATATGATCACATACATAAAATAAAGCAAAAAATAAGAGGTAATTTTTCCTTTAGATTAATGCTATGTGATCAAGAAAGCTAAAAATATGGTTTGGTTGTTTTTCGTATGATACTTAAAATCCTAAATAGACCTAATCATCCTTACACTCTCAAATGTAATTTGGCCTTGTGAACATTTCTTCTTATGGGTACTAGGGCTAACATCCTGAAAGAATTGGTGACGCCTTCCAGTAGCCGAAGAATCGACCAAGGTAATGGTAAGAGGATCTAGTGTTTCCTGCACCGTCACCTATAGGGAAGGATGCCCTAGATTTGGCCACTAAAGTACCATCATCCCATGTAAGCGTTTGAGTCTAATTGAGATTATTGGTATTTAGCTACCAGTAATGAGCACTAGATGGGTCAGGTAGCCCCAAAAAGTATCGCACGCACTAGGCCTAAGCTTAACGCCCTCTGAAACGGGTCTCTGGTAACGCTCAAGTATTTGTTCCATGGGTGGATAGACAGATTTTAAGCTCCCTAAAAAGTGAACATATATGTTTCAAAATGTAGAATGACCATGGTGGCTTATTGGATGCCTACCCCAGATGGTCCTAACTTGAACTATAATTTTTTTTTTGCCCCTGTGGGGAGAATTTAGTGAATTCAATTAGTGGCTATTTTTAGAGAGTCTAAATTTTCTTAGGGTGCGCCTTGGTGAATTAACTGTAAGAAGAGGACAAAGATCCAAACACACTGGGTGCCTTTTTTCTAGTGCTTACTGATGCTTCGTGTGTGCTTTGGAGTGTACAATCATAAGTGTTATGAGAAGTGGATATGTGTTGATCCTTTACAATCCTTCTCTAATTATGCTATGTGTGATTGTTCCTTGCAAAAATACATGATGTGTGGACTATGGGCCACTTACACCTTGCCTAGTTAGACTAAGTTTTACACTATAGGGAGATGGAAAATTATCTTAAGAAAGCATTCATATGCATACCTAGGATCACCATGAGGTGCAAGGGTGGCAGAGATTACTTGCATTATTTTCGATAGTTTGTTCCTGGTCCCGAATCTTAATGCAAAAAATGAACTAATCTAATGCAAAAATTGAAAAACAAGAATTAGTTAAAGATGTGTGGATTTATGGGCCATTTAATTTTCTACTAATTACTCTATGTGTTTAGTATCTTTTACCAGCAAATTGTTTCTTCATATA
This sequence comes from Pinus albicaulis, assembly GCA_034641835.2. Lineage (NCBI taxonomy): Eukaryota > Viridiplantae > Streptophyta > Pinopsida > Pinales > Pinaceae > Pinus > Pinus albicaulis. Next base: position 1,286,450,790 of record CM076570.1, read on the forward strand.
GAATATGTGGATTGAAGGCCACTTACTTTCCCCTACTTAAACTATGTGTGATTTGCAATGATAAAAGACTAAAATTGAAATAAGTTATTTTATAGGCTAAACTCTAGCAAAAAATGCCCTAACCAGTCATGAAATACCATAGCACATTGATAGAAAATTTTGTATGTGTTGCCAACACCTTACAACTGCAAAAAATTGAGAAAAAACAATGAAAATTTAGCTCATTGCTTACCACGCGACTTATATTCACACAGGCGCGAAGATAGCGTGTCTATCTGGACTGAAAAAAAATCTTCCTTCTCTGAGCCATTTCTCACTGAGGGTGACTGAAAAGTGCTGAGAGGAAGCAGGAGTGATTTTTCAACAAGTCTGAGCAGGAGAGAGGACTTTCATCAACAACCATTAGCTCAAAATAAAAAATCTAGTGGAGTCACCATTCCTGTTGTAATGTATATGATGCATGGGCAGACGAAATACATTTTGATTAATAGGGAGGTTGCTTTCCTATAAGAAATTCATAGGTCAATTGGTTTGTCAAACGTTATTGGAACAAGTTCAACATATAATAATCTAAGTTAAATGGAAACATAGCATGCTACATAAACGAAGAAATAAAAACAAAATAACATGTACAAGAACATGCTCAATCGAGAAAACACACTAATAACTCAACAATGGAGAGCTCTCTCCCTTTATTAGGTTCTAGTAGTAGTAGAATATAGAATGTTAAATCTCTTGTAGTGGATCCTTAGAGCTACAAAGCTCCAATATCCAAGAAAAGGGGGTCTCTTCCCCTCAAGCTTTCAGCAAGCCTCTCTTCCCTCTCGAAGGATGATATATCGACAGACACGTTGTGAAATATTCTCTCTTGGATTGAGTTGTTGGATGGCCAACAAATGAGTCCTTCCAATCCTCTTACTGCTGGAAAACACAAGCTAGTATGCTTCTGAGAACTTTGGCCAACATAACAATTTGTTCTCATATTTCTCCTCCCATGGCTGGCTTCTATAGACAAATTTCAAATTTTCCCTCCCTCTCTTGGTACAAGATGTATGTTGACACAAGAGTGGAGGTATGGTTCCTTTATGTGTTGCACTAAAGCCTCAAGGTGGCTCCAAGGCGGCTGTAATTGGCTAGCTTGAGTGAGAATCTTTTTCTCCAAGTGTGACAATTGGTCCCAGATGGTGACTTTCCGCATCCTTAGGACAGTGCGGCTCTTTGAGAGATAACCGCAATGATCTTCGCAGCTATAAAATAAAAATCCACAATGATCGCCTGGGGTTAGTGCTTCTTGTGCATAGTTTAATAAATTTTCCTGCTTCACCTTAGGAAAAGTTAAAATTTTCAGCTCCTGTAATGTATTTCTTCCCTGTAAATCTTTATTTGTACCTTATTATTGACATTTTCTAATGTCTTTTGCTTGTACGATTTTCCAGTGTTAACACACGCACTCTTTATCTAAGTTCTTGAAATCTGCGTAGAGTCTAATCTCACAATTTTTCTTTCTCACATGGACCAAATTTACCATTGATTTGGAATATCTCAAAGGAACTATGATCTTAGTATCTAAAAAATTATTCACTTCCTTTTCAATCATTGGTAACATAAGAGGATATGCTAATTTTACTTTTTTCCTGAATTATTTAGAACTTGGTTTTAATTGAATCTTGTATTGAATTATTGATGTTTCATAGGTTTTATATCCTCATACTTCCATGAAAAAATATCTATATATTGTTGGAAATTTTTCACATACCTTTTCTTCACCTCCTACGACAAGGATTTAGCCAATTTAATAAGCTTTGGTTCTCCTTTTGTTCTAATATTACAATATTTTGTCTCCTTTGTTTTTTATTTTGCAATTGATTTTACAAGTACATCATTTTTATGAAACAAATTATGTAATGGCCCCAATCCCTTTGGAATAAATTTATTTTACATAGCCTTGTGATCTACTATCATATTTTCCCATTCAAGTTTGGAATCTATTATTTCAATTTTGTCATTATATTTTGATTCTTGATAATATGAACAATAGACAATTCATCCACCATTTTAGGAACCTTTTAATTTTTTGATCATCCTCAATACTTGGCAATGCTTGACCTTATCAACAATTGAAGGTCTATATCTAATTTCTACCTCGTAATGTAGCTAAGGGTTTACTTGAATTTTGAAAATACTTTGTAATACTACTAAATAATATACCATTTGGTTTTGTTCTCTTGGGATTCTATTAATATTTAAAACCTGAAATAAATTTGCTACAATGTCTCAATCTTCATTCGTGTCAAATCTAAGCCTTGGACGTTTTTTTATGCTTTTATCTTATATGTTTGATCACCAACTCTAAATCTCCAAAAATAACAAGATTTAGAATATTAAGATTCTTTGTAGCTTCTAATCCCAATATTAATGCTCATATTCAGCGACATTATTTGTAACCTTAAATTCTAAATTAAAAGAGAGAGAAATGGTCTCTTTTAAAAGAGATATTAACATGATCCCTTCTCTCAATCCTTCTCTAGCCAAGGCTCCATCAAAATATAACTTCCACACTACATGTGTTGAAGAATTAGTACTACCAAAAAATTTATCGATAACAGTAGATGAATCAACTTCACTATTTGCAAATAGAATAAAACAAATTAAATCATGATCTATAGTATATAAAGAAATATTTTTAGGTTGCTTTACATCACTAACTATGTGATCCGAATTTTCCTCCCTATATAATATCTTACTTTCTCCTACAAAATAGGAATTATAGCATAAGTCATTTCTAACTAGATACATGCTCGTAATTTGACCCCCCATGACCTTAATAACAACATCCCAAATTTAGCCAAATAACATATTTATAACCATGCTTTTTGAAGGAATTTAGGCTAATACAACCAAATCTTTGATCATGCCAATAAATGTAACCCTTCTAGAGTCAAAAGAGTATAAATCATGGTATGGCTTGGGAATCCACAAGTCTAACTTATCCATTATAGATTTTGCCATTACATTGTGAGAAGATACATGGTCTAGCTTAATGTAACATTAAATGGAGCTACAAAATCAATGTTCCTCCACATTTTACCCAAACAATAACAGTGGGTTTTTCATCTTGAAAGTTAAGAGTATATTTTTGAGGAATTGTCATTGAAGGTTGGATTACTTTCACCATTTTCTATTGATGTACTAGATTTCTATCCAATTACATTAAGGGGATTGAAATTTTACTTTCTTTAATTCCTTTTCTAAGGTAAATGGGACTAAAGAATTTTCTATCCTCATATGTTCCTCATTATCCCTGCTTTGTTCCTCCAGAGGTTTTGAAGATGGAGGCCCTTTCTTATTTTCTTTGACGTTACTCTGATTGACTATGTTTGTCTTATTTTTTGTAGCTTTCTTAGTTGGATCAACTTGTTTAAACATATTTGATTTGGGCCTTAAATCATATTTTTATTTATTTTAGCTTGAAGAAAATCAATGAAAATTTTATATTGGGAGTAGAAATTTGGATCCATACTTTCTAGAAAATTTCACTTTTGATCTATGAAATATGACTAGTCATAATCATCTTATGTAATATAAATTAAGGAATATTTATCTTCAAAATAATTTTTTTCTTCTTTTGGTTGTGCAAGATCACCTTAAATTTTATCATAACTGGCCAATGGGGTTTGAATAGGCTAATTGGGATTTATCCTTTTTCTTTGTAATATATGTGGATTAAATGGTCTTGTTGGGGATAAGGAGGAAAATGGATAATACATTTGAAATTTTACCTAAGTGTAGAGAAATTGTGTAGAAGATAGTGGATATAGCACACAACTTTCCGCACAAATGCTCGATAGACCACACAGATGTCCAATAGTTCTCGAGAATACCATGCCATAACTAAAAAATTCTTCAGTCAACAACGTGTCCTCCAACTATGAAGGTTGGTTAGATATTGACACTGGTGGTGATTCAACCTGGTATCATCCAATGAAAATATACAACTCAACACATATAAGGAAATTCCATCAGGGTGAGTTGGTTGAAGATTCCATGGAGCACAATGCTAGAGAATAAATTTACAAAAAGAGTTTTTTCCAATGGTAGAAGTTTTGATTGGATGATAGTTCTACTTTTTGGCTCTGTAGTTAATATTTTTTGGTCTTATTTTTTATATTTACTCTAGTTATTGTAATGGCGTTGGTCGAATAGTGCAATATGAATAATGATATTTTGAGTTCCTACATTCGAGTGTATGGTTCTTTTGTATAATGTATACTTATGATGTTTAGTATAAATATGAAATATCCATAGGTTTTATGCCAGTCATGGTTCTATGACTTATGTTTTTTGTACCAATGATGGGATAAATGAACGAGTTACATAGCCTTTGTAGGGTTTTTGGAAAATTTCTTGTATGTATATTTTATGTAATGTAATAATTGTGTCACTGTATAAATGAAAGAATTTGTTTCTTTTCTTTTGAAATGGATTTGGATTACATTCACACAATTTATTTTTGTTGAATGTTTACTTTGTTGGTTAAATCATGCATTATGTTGAAAGAAACACAACATGGCTCTTGGGAAAGTTTCAATGTATGATGTAAGGGTGTATGAATGCATTTTTTTTTAATTAATATATATGTGACATATGGTGGTTGTACTATTTTGGGGACCAAAGTCATCTCTATTTCCCCTATTTCCTTGCATGACCATTAAAGGTTGTAAACCCATCAGTGTATCTCAGGTGAGACCTCACCTACTCGTAGCTCGTAGGTGTTGAAATTCTAGTATCTGAGGGGATTTATTGGCATACTTCTAAATCCTAGGTCACCCCTCAATGCCAACAAACGGTTTCATTGCAGTGACCTGAAGGTCTGTGTTGGAGAGGAAATGTGGTAGAATGATGGTTAGACCATAGACAACATGGGTTCACATTGTAACAATCTAAAAATTGCATATCAACCAAGAAGAATGGTTGCAGAGGTAAATTTTTTATGATTTCCATGAGATGTTATTAGTGGAATTACCCATCATCCTATTGAAGTGGTTGAAGAAACAGGAGGAGCAACAAGGACTATGGACTCTATTGGAGCCATACAACTATATTCTAGAACTAATATGAATGGTAAACATGATAAGTAGCCCAATATATAAAGTTATTTATTTTGGTTAGCTAGTGTGTTGGAAGGCTACATAGTATGATTTGAAGTATAGTTAACCTAGTCAATTAGTGTAAATAAAAGGTATTTCTTATGGGAATCATGGGGATTGTATTTGAGGATGTTATCAACTTGGATAAAAAAATTTCTCTGGTAAAATGGTGTAATGTCACTAGAATCTAACAAGATTAGTAGCTAAACCCGTGTATGATGCTAGGAACTAATCCTAGGATGGACTAAACTTGAGAAGTGACAAGGGATGCAAAGAGCGGTGGAGAAATGAAGTAGTACACAATAGAAGAGCTAAATTTTCAGAGAAAGGATATGGAAGGATGCATAGAAGGAGACAAGTGACTAGAGGATTTGCAGAGGGGGCATAGGTTGCCCAAGACACCTAGGAGTTTCAACATTGTATTCAATCTAGAAGCAGTAGAGACCTACACTTCGTCATTGAGATAGGGCGAGGCAAGTAGCATGGTTATTATTTTGCACAATGGGACAATACATGTTCATGGTTCAAAGAGAGGTAAGATAATTGAAATAATGCCTATCTCTAATAGAAAAAATATGAGGATTCATGTCACATAGAATAAGAGTGTGCATAGTAGAGAAGATATAGGTCACTAAGAATATCAAGAGTAATATAGACAATAGAGTGGTGTAGAGGAGGAATGTCTGCACCAAGAGTGGAGTGTTATTATATGGAGAGGTCCCTCCACCCAAGATAAAGGATAAGGTCACCATGACAGAAGATATAGTTGGGAAGTATATCATCCAAGTATTGGTGGAGAGGTATCAAAAGAGGAAGAAGATAAACTAAATGTAGAATATATGTTTCATCTTGTTTTCCAAGCCATGGCCATCCCTTAGATTGAACCAATGATCCCATTCACACCTTCAAAATTTGAGGTATATTCTTCATTGTTTGCTGGATTTTCTCAGTCATCGGAGTTAGGAAATAGTAGATAGTTGGATAGTGAGAGTGAAAATAGGGAAGGAGAAGTATAAATTAAAGGAGGATAACAGGGAGTATAGGTAGGAGAAACATTTGGATTTAATCCACCTATGACACTGAATTATGAGCGATTAGATGCCAAACAACAAATAATGGCTATTTTCGATTCTACACTAAGGTTACCAATGTTTCATGGGTTTAGGATAGAAGATCATGAGCAAAATTTTTTTTCATGTAAGGAATTCTATATGGTCAAGAAAATTCCAAATGAGTGGATGAATATTTCCCAATTATAAATGAAATTTTGAAACCGTGCGTTGACGCAGTACATGAAGTATAAGGCTACCACACCCTCAGGGTAGCCCAAGACATAGGTGGATATCAAGCATTCATTGTTGAAAGAATTTTAGAATTTGAATTCAAAATCATAATTAATAATAGATATCAAGGAAATAAAGTATAACGTTGGTGAGTTTGATTGGGATTATCACAATTTCCTTAAATTTTTTATGGATAGACTAACATTTCATATTCCCGACAGACAACATCATGAATCTTCCATAGCAAGTTTGTTACCACATATCTGAATTCCATTGACACAACAAAAGGTGAATTCCTAGCCAAAGGCATTGGAGATATCCATGTGATTATAGGCTACACCTACAAGTGGAGACATCAACGTAGACATGGCACAGTTGTAGTCATAGTTGGTTTCTTTGAAATTATAGTTACAAGACCTAACGAAGGGAAAATAAAAGTGCAAAGAGGTGTGGTGTACCATATCTAGGAGAGAATGTCACCACTGAAATGAATGCCCAAAAGTGATGGAATATGTGGCTTTAGGGTAGTGAATCCATTAGCCCAAGGAAGAGGATTACGGTGTGATATTTTTCAAGTGTGGGGCCACTTCCCTACTAATTTCCCGATGATGTAGAAATACCAATTTTTTACATGGGCCCTATTTTATGATTTTTGAAATTTCGTTAGACATGAAATTCATTCTTGTTGCACATTGGATTTGATGCACAAGAGGAACTCTGATGATTACTACATGAAAGAGACAAAGGGAGGCAATTTTAGTGCAAAATATTATCAATTTAGAAATTATGCTATATAATAAGATCACTAAACAAAAAGAGAGATAGATCATTGACTTGCAAATAAGCATCTTCGAGGGGGGAACCTCCTTTTATATCACATAAATGAAAAATTCTTTGATGATTCTGTTATAGTTCAATTTGGGCATCATTCGCAATGACCTGGTTAACTGAAAACCATCCACAGAACCAATGAATAGGGTCTATCATCCCCTATCATTTCAATTGCTACATGCCCTAAGAAAAAGAAGAAGACAAATCATCCATGACTTCCATTGCAAGGTTTCCAATATTTGAAGTACATGATTAAACCACCTATTAGCTCACCAACGCAGTCTCTAAAGGGGATAAGTGATTTTCATATGCAGTTAACCCCACTCAAGGGTGCTCTGCAAAGCACTTCCCAACACTCAAGGGTGTGTTGGTAAAATTGGGAGCGAAATTCTCATTGTTCTGGAATCTCCACTTGTCCAGTTCCTTCTAGAAGAGTGCATTTGTGTCAAAATTTGAATCCATGTGTTCATTTGACATCTATGAGATTGGGAACATGTCTTGCCTATTATTATAAAGTCATTGGTTTTAAAACTACCTTCAGCTCATCTATAAATTGAGCACAGATCCTAGTGCTTGGAGGGAAGAAATTGAGTAGAGAAATGTTGGTGGAATTTCAATTGAGGAGTTGACTTGAGTGACATGCTGTTGGAGAGATGTGCATTGTGATGAGGTTGGGATGCTGCTGGAGATGGTGACATCAAATCAATCCCTGGTTGTAACCTCCCCTTCTATCCATTAATAAATATTTATGCTTACTTTCCCACATATGTTGTTTAGTGTTCATTCTTGCAGGAAATATTTTGGCGATCTAGCTTGGATTTGAAACTATAGCAAGAGACACAGAAGGAGACTTGGAAGCGCTTGGACTCCAAGTAAGTTTCTTGATCTACTCTGTGTGTCTATTTACTATTAGGAAAAGTAGTTTCAAAGTCTTTAACCTATTGTTCTAAATGAGCACCACATTTATGGAAGAATGTTTTATCTGTAATCCATAATTCCGCATAACAAATCGGCGACTCCACTGGGGAGTTTACCCTTAACCCTTGGTGTATTTTCCTTTGTTTGCCTATGCTTATTCACCCAGTATCATTTACTCTCAAATATTAGGCATTTTGAAATCAAAATTTGCATTAGAAGTGTGTTAAACAATTTATTTTTTTGTTCATTGTTGTGTCCAACGCACTGTTGAACAGGGCACAGTGCTTTGCATAGCACTGTCCCCCACTCAGGGGTGCTTTACAATGCACTGTCTCCCCTTAGAGACTATGTTGACCCCTAGAGCCAATCAAATTCTCATTGAATTTTTCATTGCATTTGCTTTCAAATTTTTTTTTTGGTGTGTTTTCAAAGTGCCTGATGCCTCATATTGACCAGTAACTTTTTCTACCTCTTCCTCCTTTGAAATAAAAGTTTGTTCAATGTTTATTTAAAGTGTTTTTCTTTATCATTGACGAATTAATTTCAAAGTATTTTCATTGCTGCATTAGATCCATTTTCTTTCGAAAATTAAATTTTCGTTAAATTATTCGTTTCATGTAGGAGAAATTGTAGTTCCATTCTTTATTTTTCCTATAAAGAGAAATTATTGTTAAATTCCTCATTTCTCAAATTAAAAGGCATTTGTTTTTTGTTGATTTGATGCACTTAGTTTTATTTTTGCATTCACATTAAGGGTACTGAAAAGAAAAACCTGCATTTTCATATAGTGGATTGTATGTTTTGAAAATAAACAATTAGGAAAGTTGCATATTAGTTTGTGCTCTTTGATTGTTTGCTCTCAAAACTAATTGCTCTTGCCCTTTAGTAGCTAAGACTTTCAATGAAAAAGCTAAAAGTGAAAATTTTTCTTATCATTTTAGTTTGCATTTTAGTAATTTCCATTACATCATCGTGGTGAACCTTGAAAGGAAAATTTATAAACAAGGTCAACTTAAAATTTACATCAATTTACCTAAAAAAGCATTGGAACCATAACGATAACATTTAGAAGGTCTAGGATAGAGACGTGTTCCGACGCCGTAAAACATAGAATTTTTCGTTAATTGTCTGCGATACATTCCGAGTGTGATACCTCAGTCCACGTACGTAATTATATCGTAGCTCGTCCACATACTTTCGGGTATATCGGGCGGTGTTACAATACGAAAAGTATAAAGGGGTGCTCTCACTGTAAGGTTTCACATCAGACAACTCTAATATAGACTTGGGACTCCACGTAACTTCAGGTATATTTGGGAGGAAAAATTTAGGATTCTATCCATCCATAGTGAACCGAGTCGACCACCTTGTAAGTTTTTATACACCGAACACAGCATTCGGGGAGATTGCCTGCCCGTACTTCTTGGTTCACTAGGAGTTATTCTGCAGTTCAGAGTTTCTTGGAAAACCTTTTGCCTAGAATTACCCTTTTATTTTGTTTATTTATTTTTGGTCATAAAATAGTTCAATCATCGTGGAAGAAGAAAATCCATTTTCCCGTCGTTCACGTAGACTTGCATTGAAACCACCTTTACCACCAGAAGCTACTTCTGTGCAACAAAGGTGATATCGCTCTACCGAAACTAGGACTATGAGTAGATCTGGTAAAGCATCATCTTCCCATATACCAGAGTCGGCACAATTTGTTTCTACAAATCATGGTTTCTCTATTCTTGTCAAGACAAAGTCCTCACAGCTACCTATGGTCACGATCCATCCAATCTGTGAGACGATACCTCCCAAACCGGACGTTGTTCAACTAGAAGTTGATCTGGATCCCATTGTGGTTTAGGGGGCAGTTGTTATTGGTCAAATTGGAAATCATCCCTAGGACCAATAAAATAGGGTCTATCATCCCCTTATATTTCAGTTGCTATATTCCCTAAGTGGAGAAAATATTGATCCTGAAGTCGAAGAACTGGAAGTTGTTCCTATATTGGTCACTCCACAATCTATTGTAGCCATTGAATCTCCCATATCACGCAGTCAACCACCTAAAATATACTTCGGGCCAAACGGTGAAGTTCTTCCACCTAGTTTGATTTCGATTGAAGAAATATCACAAGTCGAGACACCTTTAACTCCTACTCATTTTCGGTAGGAGCTTTACCTGTACAAGTATTTTCCTCAATCACCTTACTCTGCTTTTATTGATCCTGTTTCACTTCAAGTTCCCGTAGATTCTATAGGGTATACATTGGGTCATTTGACCATGGCTAAGATAACATCCCAGACTGAAATATTTATTTCAGCTGCAACAACATCTATTGTTACTTCATCTTCAATGTTTTGTCCATTGAATTCACCCATGTCATCATATAGAATCCTATATGGTCCCCCCTTATGAGTATTGAACGGATTGATCCTTTATTCACATATTCAATGCAATATCAAGCTGGTCCCATCAGTTATACTCCTTGGTGGCCGATGATTTCACATAAATTACCCTCAGAAATTACAAAACTCAATGAAAACCCTGGAGAAGACCCGTCAACACATGTTATAAATTATCATTTGTAGTGCTCATCAAACTCCTTAAATGATGATTCTGTTAGACTATGTATTTTCCAGAGCACACACACTAGTCCAAATGCACAATGAGGATAGTTCTTTTACTATGTCAACCTCGTTAAAAGATGAAACAGGCTATGAGGATAGTTCTTTTACTGTGTCAACCTCGTTAAAAAATGAAACAGGTCATGAGCATAGTTCTTTTCCTGTGTCAAGCTCGTTAAAAAATGAAACAAATCCTCCCCTATAATGAACCTTCATTCCATCCAGCTATTAGTAACTAATAGTTTACTTAAGTGAATTAAATGAAGCTTGGGGGGCATCTTCTCTTACAGGGGGAATTCGGTATGTGCTCTTGTAGGGGGCATTCAAAAAATTCTTACTAATTTCACCCAATCAACAGCTGAAGTTCGGGGGAAAAAATTGGTTCAGAGCTCCAAAATGAAAATGGCAACTATTGAATGGTAAAAATGAATAGTAAAACTCTTTTTAATAGTAATTTAATTATTTGCAAATCATATTTGTTGCTTTGACTGTGGTTTTATTATATTTTTTTATCATGAAACAGGTATTTTTAATCCATTTGATGTTGTTCTAAACAGGTTTTTCAACTGATGAACAGATTAGTCATGCAGATTTATTTCAAGAATGATTTGACCACAAAGCATACTTTTATCCTTATTTTTTCGAACTTTTTTAAAAATGAAAAAGGACTTGAAGCGCACTTTTATCTCTTTTTTGAGCTTCTATAACAACAAAAAAGGAAACCCTGGAGTCTTCTTTCAGCTCTTTTCAAACTTCGATAATGTGAAAATAGTGTTGAGCACTTTTCTTTTCGAGCTCGTAAAGTAAATGAATTGATATCTCAGTATAAGTTTAACTCTTTTCCAGACTGAGATAGATTATTTACGAAAAAGGAATACCTTGGTCAAACATGAAGAAAGAGGTTCTCTCAGATATTATTTTACACTTTTTCGAATCTGAGCGACAAATTTACGAAAAAAGTACTTATGGAATTTTCTTTCGTCCTCTTTTTCAAAATATCTAAATATGAAAAAGGACTAGGTTATCACTGTCATTAGGCTCATTAAAACATAAAATAGTGACAGGCTTGTCAATCAAGGCAAGAATATAGTTTCATTCATCGCTAGACTCGTTAAATTATTAAATAGCGATACATTATTCGCCTAAAGGGTTGAATTATAGATCAAGCAAATGTTATCCTCCTTAAGCTTGTTAAAAAATAAAGAGGTACTAGTCGACAAATGATCGAGGAAAATTTTGGAAAGTAAACAGAACTTTTTACAGTAGAAGGTTGCTCTTAAACATGACACTTCACTCCATCACTGTGAATATTTGGGTTGGGTAATCTTCTTGATGGTTCATTCATACCTATGGTTCATCATACCTTCACTTCGGTTTTTGGTCAATGCTACCAACTCATCTCGATGTTGCTGATATGTTCAAGAGAAGTCATCCAGTGAATACTCATCCTTCTGCAATACTCATAAACCTTCATTCACATGAAAGTCATCCCTGAACATTGCTATATCAAGTCATACCTTTGTCTCTAAAATCAGTAACTCCTATTTTGCAATAAAGTGACTTCCTGTCGACGAAAAATCATTATCCAGGAAGTTCACTTAGAAACATCATATTCCAGTACCATGAGGCTTGTAACAACATCGACAAGATCCTTGCTTCCAGATTTTTTACCAAAATATTTTGTTTGGCGTTCGACATCAAATCATATATTCATGCCTTACGAAATGTATTGCTGTACCGTGAGGGTCATTGACATCAATGGTGGTTCTCTCGCATTTTTTAACAGCTTACATCATTGGCTGGTAATCAAACGATGTCTTACCATGTTTGACTACAAATCATATATTCGCATGGCTAGACTTGTACCTGAATAACCAAGTGAACGAGATAAGAAGACCCTAGATCTATTTTCATCCATCTGGGATGTGATTTTAAGATTGTTGTACACATCATTTGTATGGAGACTTTCATATAAATATTCATCCGAACATGGGCCTATATCTGTAGGCATGTCTGTATTGGGAAACATTCTAATGTAGATGACTTTCTAAACTATGTACATGTTATTAGATAGTTTATGTGCTGAGCATGGGAATGCCTTCCCTTAGAAATTTGTGATCAAGAGGAAATATCACGATGTAATGTATTGTAATATTGATGTAGGCTGCCACTCCGCTTCATCTCCAGCCCATCACAGTGTAAATAATCTCATTCAAAATATTGTTATTATTATTCTGACTTCATGCTTTAGGGGGAAATTGTTATAGGTAAATTTAGGCATCATTCCTAATGACCTAGTTAACTAGAAATCATCCCTAGAACTAATGAATAGGGTCTATCATCCCCTATCATTTCAGTTGCTACAAGCCCTAAGACAAAGAAGAATACAAATCATCCATGACTTGCATTGCAAGGTTTCCAAGATTTGAAGTACATGATTAAACCACCTATGAGCTCACCAGCACAGTATCTAAAGGGGCTAAGTGCTTTTCATATGCAGGTAACCCCACTCAAGGGTGCTATGAAAAGTACTTCCTGACACTCAAGGGTGCATTGGTCAAATTGGGATCGAAATTCTCATTGTTTCGGAATCTCCACTTGGCTAGTGCCTTCTAGAAGAGTGCATATGTGTCAAACTTCGAATCCATGTGTCCATTTGACATCTCTGATATTGGGAACAAGTCTTTCCTATTATTAGAAAGTCATTTATTGTAAAACTACCTTCATCTCAACTATAAATTGAGCATAGATCCTAGTGCTTGGAGGGAAGAAATTGAGTAGAGAAATGCTAGTGGAATTTCAATTAAGGAGTTGACTTGAGTGACATGTTGTTGAAGAGATGTGCATTATGATGAGGCTAGGATGCTGCTAGAGATGGTGACATCAAATCAATCACTGGGTGTAATCTCCCCTTCTATCCATTAATAAAGATTGCTGCTTACTTTCCCACATATGTATCTGTATAAGCTTCTGTCTTTCAAATTATGAATTCTTATCTGATGTATATGGTTCATGTTTCATTGATTTAACTGAATAACTTGAATAGGGATCTAGCTTGGATTTGAAGCTACAACAAGAGTGACAGAAGGAGACTTGGAAGTGCTTGGACTCCAAGTAAGTTTCTTGATATATTCTGTGTGTCTATTTACCGTTAGGAAAATTAGTTGCAAATTCTTTAACCTATTGTTCTAAATGAGAACCACATTTAGGGAATAATGTTTTATCCGTAATCCAGAATTCCGCATAACAGATTCAAATGACAATACCTCCTTGGTATATATATGAGACTAGGGGGTAACAATATAATTAGGGTCTACATAACAGTAATAATGTAAGGGCACAACAATAAAAATAGTGGGTGTATGTGGGGCACAACAAGGCTACACTAGTATTATAGGGAACTAAACTCTCCCTCTCCTTCAAAAAAGTTTTGTCCTCAATGCTTGAATAGTTATGGATGCTTGTTAATAAAATAATCATCCTCCCATGTGGAGTCTTCAACAGGTAAGTTATTCCACTTAATGAGATACTCTTAAATTGATGTGTTTTGTAGTTGTCAGATTCTTTTTTTTTTATTGATTTAGGCTCCAATATGATTTTTCCTTCCTCATCAAGTTTTTTTGATATAGTTTGAATTGAGAGAGTGTCACTTATAAACCTATTTAAGCAAGAAACATGGAAAACTAGGTGTACTCGTGAAGATGCGGGAAACTCCAATTTGTATGCCATAGTACCAATATTTTTCAACACCTTTTAAGGGCCATAGTACTTGGGTGATAATTTATTATCCTTCTTAGTAGCTTGAGGGACATTTGTTTTTGCGGTTTTGTATTTGTAAAAATACCCAATTTCCCACATCAAAAATTATTTCACTGCAATGTTGATATGTTTGTTCTTTCATTTGATTTTGTGTAGATATTGGTAATCCTTTATGAGTTGGAGAACATATTGTTGATGCTCGATGTGATATTACACAACTTGAACCTTATAGTTGTCTCTTAAATATTATGTGATGGATGGTGGATGATATTGTAATATTTCTAAACAGGAAAAACAACAATATAGTACACAATAATGGAAAATAGCAGTGAATAACAATACATTACATGTGAGCCAAATATATATCCATGATATTATTTATAAAAAAAACAAATAAGTACAAGATCTTGGGGATCAAGTCCCTCAAGCTAGGCAAGAGAAGCCTCAAATGCCTAAAAAGTACCAAAACAAGTGATACAACTGCTACACAGAATACTGAAGCCAAGACAATGCAATTTTAGTGAATATGAATGCATATGAACATTATAAATAAATGGATATGATAATATCATGCTCATACAAGGCTGAAAATGGGGATCTAGTCTCCCACACACTTTTCCTAGACAACCCGGGAAGGGTTTCGAGAAATACACAAAATATAGAATTGTGATCTAAAGCCCTAGGGCTGAAGAATCACTACAACTAAAGCACATAGAGGAGGTGGCTGAAACTAATGTATATCTGAATGGAATTCCTCCAATAGATTCTCTCAATGAAGGTTGATCCCTCCATTGAAGATCTATCCTCCCAAATGTGGCAGTAAACCCTCCTTTGGATCTGCTCAATAAAATAATGCATTTTGAGAGTGAAACTGCATTGTATGAGATGGTGATGCCTTGGCATGATGCCAAAATATTCTATGAAGCACAGTGACCTTCCTTACTGATATCCCAATGGAAATAAACCTTCCTCCACTGAAACAAAAGCTCATAAATTATCCAAAGAAACCCTCCATTGTTGCACCCTGCAAATTAGCACATATCTAAACAAAATATGTGTTGTAGAAGAAGTTGTAGCTTGGCCAAATATTGGAATGTGGAAATAATGCTCAAGAAATTCCCCTGAGTGGGCACTCGAAGTCCCGGAGGATGAAGGTGGGATTCCCGCTCGGGAACACCCTTGTGCTAAACAAAACTACAATCTTAGCTAAACAGCTGAAGAGAGCCACAAATCATAACAGACCATAATCAAATAATAATCCAAAAAAATGCTCTCAATGGCTTCCGTCCCCTTCCTTATACGCTTGGTGAGCTTCCTCACCTTGGGCCCCACTCATTAAAGCCACTACTTCCATGCATAGGATCTCCCTCCAAAAATCTATTTTCCCTCAATGAATGTCCACTACCTCCATACCAGCACTATTGATTTGGTCAAAGTTGATCCAGTCCACATTCTCCATCCCTTGTTCACATATAAGGGTGCTTTATCTAGCTCTTTTGATGTCCTCCATTCACATTTGGAGTGGTTTTATTCCTACTAAGGAGATTTATGGGTCTCCCTACCCTCTTATTCTTCTAACTAAGAAGTAAAATCAAAATTTAATATTCCAATTAGCTGCATGCTAATTTATGAATATTACAGATATCCATAAAACACCATAAATGGGGACATTTTTTTTGCGATATGGAAGGAAGTGTTATACCACCATTCTGCGAGGGGTAACCACTTGCTTCATTGTGTTTTTTTATCAGATACAAAGCAATGAAGATATAATTACAAAACAAAAATCACTATCTTAGTTTTCCCATCAAAATGAGGATGATAAGATGAGTTATGAGCTAATTAAGTACCAAGACAAGAAAATAATTGTATCTAGAAATTTCTAATGAAAATGGGATCTCTATCATTTACAATAATCTTTGTGTTTCCATGCAACTCTCGAATTGTTTCCACAAATTCATTAGTGATTGTATTAGCTTTGAAAGGATTGGTTAGTGCACAAAAGTGTGCATGCTTTCTAACTCTATCAACTACCACCATGACAACACTCTTTCCTTTAGACTTGGGTAAACTTGTGATAAAATCCATTGATACCTCTTCTCAATGCTGAATTGGAATGGATAATGGGTGTAAAATACCCAGGGTCTTAATTTTCTCACTTTTATTTTGTTGTAAAACCAAACATTCTACCACAAAATTTTGAATATCATATTTAAGGTCATCCCCAAAAAATCCCATCTTGACCCTGTGGTAATATTTTAAAAATCCTGAGTTCCCTCCTATAGGAGAGGTGTGCAATTCCAAAATAATTGTCTGTTTAAGTTAGGTTTTATTACATAGATATAAGAAATCTTTGTACCATCATGAATCATCTTTCGAAGTAAATGAATCAGATGTATTGGGATATTAATGCAACTTTGGAATTAGTGTCCCTATATATTCATCATTCTTCCATTCCTCCCTTGCTTTAGTTAGCTAATTAGGTTGGAAAATAGAAATGTCACAGAGCAGTGCTTCCACATCCTCATTCCTTCTTAAGAGCGCATCTTCAACAACATTTTTCTTCCCTTTTATGTAGATGACTTTAGAGTCATAACCCAAGATCTTTGTAACCCATTTTGCTACTCTTATGAAGATAATATTTGTTCTAAAAATTATTAAAGACTATCATGTTATGTTTTTATCTTGAAGTGTATTCCCTTTTTAAGGGTTCCATTTCTTCAATGCATGTAGCATTTCCAACATTTCCTTCTCATAAATAGGTTTATGTAAATAATTTCCCTTGATTGGATGACTTTAAAAAGTAATGTTTATTCCTTCTTGCATTAAAACAACACCAATGTCATTTACTGAGGCATCACATTCCACAATAAAGGTTTTTGTGAAGTCTAGTGTAGCTAATATCAAAGCTCGACACAATGCCTCTTTGAGATGTTTAAACGCATTAGTTAGTTCTGGAGTCCAAAAAAATGCATCTTTCTTCAACAATGTTGTTAGAGGTGCTTCTATCTTCCCGTAATTCTTAACAAACTTGTGATAATACTCTATCGACACAAGAAATCTTCAAACATGCCTTAATTTTGTGCGGAATTTCCATTCCTTGATGGATTTAATTTTGTTAGGGCATGCCTTAACACCCTTAATGGATACATTATGACTCAAATATTCCAATTTATGTACCTCAAAGAAACATTTGGAGAGTTTTTCAGACAATTGTTTATCCTCTAATAGTTTGAGCACCTTATCAACATGTTGAACATGATCCTTTCAAGACTTGTTGTAGATTAACATATCATCCAAAAACACTAACACAAATTTTCTAAGGAAGGTTTTGAAAGTTGAATTCATCAAACCTTGAAATGTGTAAGGTTCATTAGTAAGGAAAAAAGGCATGAAAAAAAATTCATAATGACCTTCATGAGTTCTAAATGTTTTTTTTGGAATGTATTTTGTCTCTAATCTAATTTTATGATATCCTAAATGAATATCCAACTTCGTGAAGTAAATTTCTCCATGTAGTTCACCCAAAAATTCATCAATGATAGGAATGTGAAACTCATCTTTAATAGTGAGATTTTTTAGCTCTCTATAATCTAGACACATACACCATGATCCATCCTTCTTGTGAACCAATACCACTAGAGAAGAGAAAGAACCCTGGTTAGGCTAAATTATACCTGCCTCTAGCATTTATGCAACCATAGATTCAATTTCACTCTTCTCGGCATAGGCATATTTGTAAGGTCTAATGTTCGGAGGAACACTTCCTAGAACCAAGTGAATAACATGAACATGATCGCGAATAGGTGGGATACCTTTGGGAGTCTCAAATACCTTGAAATGATTGTTGAGAACTCTTTGGAGATCTAGAGAAATGGATGACTTAGATGTTTGAACATATAGTGATCATAATTAATCAATTACCCCACATTTTTCCTTCTTCAAATGCTTTGTCATTCCATTATATTTGATTATTTTCCAAGGTTTCCCTATGATAACCTTTAATTCAATTTCCTTTCCTTATAATAAAAATGTCAAGAAAATATCTTTAAAATTCAAAGCTATCATCCCCAAAGAATGCAACCATTGGACTCTTAATACAACATCCATACCACCCATTAGAATGGAAAGCATTGGAATGTTAAATATATATTCCCCCATGGTTGGATTATATTATGGAACTTCCCTGAGAAATTATATTTCCTACATTTTCAACCATCACTTGACACTTTGGTGCTGGATATAGAAATAAATTCAAATCCTTGCCTATATTATAATGAATAAAACTATGATTACTACCTGAATTAATCAAAACTATTACCTTTTTCTTCTTGATATATCCTTATATATTAAGAGTTTGAGGAGTGTTAATTCGCTCCAATATATTACAAGATATGATTGAATTAATTTCTTCAACCCCTGGGGTTGGTTCTTGGTGTATATCTTCTTATTTTGATGTTTCTTGTTCATTTTATTCCTTCTCTTCAAAATTTATGTAAAATAATTTCTTCTCAACGCACTTGTGGCCTTTAGTGTATTTTTTATCACAACTGTAAAAAATCCATTTTTCTCTTTTTTTCCTCCAATTGTTGTGGTGTCAACCTTCTAGGTTTTTGGAAGCTAGGAGAAGCCACACTTCCATCTTTATAGTTGTGAGTAGTAGACCTACTCATTTCCATAATTTTCCTTTCAACTTTTCTTTCCACCCTAAATGCATTCTCCAATGACTTAGGTACCCAAATGATAACCTCATGTTGGATGTTATCCTTTAAAGTCCATATGAAGACATCAATCAGATGCTCTTTTGGAATATCGGTTACCTTGATATTAAATCTTTAGAAGTCCTCAATGTGCTCCCCAAATGAACCCTTTTTTTTTAGATTTATCATTTGGCTAAAGAATGTATTTCTCTTTGTATCCTCATAATGTGCTCAATTCATTTGTTAAAATTGTCCAAGTGACAAATGATCTATGAGAAAAAATCCATCGATACCATACAAATTGGTTGGGTTCTAAATATAAAGATGCAATGCATACCTTTTTTGTGTTGCACATCGTGTAGATCAAATCATTTTTCTAACTGTAGTGTCCATGTTACTACATCCTTTCCATAAAACTTATTAAATATCGATATTGGAATATGTTTGGTCTTTAACCCAAAGTTGGAGTCTCTAAAATCATGATTCACGTTCCTTTCGGTTCTATCATGAGTTTCATGGACTACCTTGTCACCATTAGGAATCCTTTCTTGTAGCAACTTTGTCAAATATTCCTATAAACCTTCCATGTCCCATCCTATTTTTTTCCTCTAAACCATCCATATTAACATTTATCATTGCTTCCAATTCATCTTTAGTTTATCTTTATGAGAGTGAAAATTGTTGAACTTGGTATTGTAATTTTGATATATCACATTGCATTTCTCCTTCTTCATGCATCATAATAGAGCTTTCTGAGGGCTTAATGGGTGTAGCATTTTTTTGTTTGGGAGAAATTTGGACGCAATTAATGATACATATTCTTCATTATGCCCTTTGAATCACTTCAAACTTATTTTTCAAACAAAAGTAATGCAAATTTAAAAAAACACACCTTTTACCTTTTGTGTGTGTTGCACATCACGTAGATCAAAGAAATGATCCATATGTAGTATCCATGTTATCGGATCCTTACCATAAAAATTCCTCATGTCGATATTTGGAATAGGGTTGGTCTTCAACCCAAAGTTAGAATCTCTAAAATCATGATTCACATTCATTTTTTTCTCATTATGAGTTTCATGGAACACATTATCACCATTAGGAAGCATATATTTTAGCAACAAAAGTAATGGAACCAGATCACAAAAAATAAAGAAATATAGATCAATGACTTGAAAATAAGACTCTTTGAGGGGTAAACATCATTTTACATCACATAAATGAACAATTCTTTGATGATTCAGATGGCAATACCTCCTTGGTATATATAGGAGTCTAAGAGGTCACAATATAAGTAGGGCCTACATAATAATAATAATGTAAGGGCACAAAAATAACAATAGTGGGCTTTTATGGGGTAAAACATAAACAATATGGGGGCTACACTAGTATTATAGAGACCTAACACACTACCCTAAACTAAAATGAGGACAAAGATCGCCTAGGATAGGATAGGGCCCGCCACCAAGAGGATGAGGAGGCTTTGGGTGTGGCAGAGGGCCAGTAATCTATTATACAATGGATAATTGGGATACCTGGCTAGGGACGACTTGAACCCTACACTATTTGCACATATTACAAGCAAATAGACCAATCTATGAATGGTTTCCAATAGTTATTGGTCCCACAATTATTGGCAATATGGTAAGAGAAAGAGGGACCAAATGTAGAAATGGTCATATTTGAGGGTTGGAAACACCACCCTCAGGTGTGTGTTATGAAGAGAGGAGGAACTAAATGTTGATATTATGGCTAATATGTTGTCCTTGATGGAAATATAATTAATAATGATGTACTTAATGTCACCATTGATGATTATGGAATTGATGCAACTTAGTATAGATGCTACAGATGTTATGAACAACGAAAAGATAGTTTAGAGACAGATGGATGTGAAATATGAATTTTGAGAAAGTATACAAAGATCCTATGAAGAAGGGTCGCATACATATGCAAGTCCTATAAGAGAAAGTCACGTACATAACCCGAAGCATGGTAATATGGATACTAGGGGTCTTTACCATGGTATTGGCCCATAGTATTTGGAGTGACAACATTTATTTGATGCCATCAAATAATACTAATGACATTACCAAGGGATTTACCTAAGTTGTTGTTTAAGGCTAAAACTATATAAGGAGATGGAGATCAAGGTGTTAGGTGTGAAAATAATGGATTGTTTATGAATGATTTGATCTAAAAAATATGTGCACCAGGGAGCAAGGAGAAGACTTAGATCTGAAATATTTGAATATATTTTGACATATATGCTTGATTGATTCACTTGTTATAGATGTCTAAGTAGGTAAAAATGATGCAATTGTGATTATAGTAATGTTGTGACCTAAATTAATTATTTATAAGCTTATAGTTTTGATAGTGAAGGTTGCGCAGTGTGAAGTTATGTTTGCAGTAAAAGGTATGAGATATGTATGTAGGTTTCCTTCTGGTTAGTCGTTTACATACACGGATGTGATTCAGTATGGTAGTGCATAAATCATACAATAATTTATTCAGTGTGTTGAAATATATATGTGGGTGTTATGCATGATAGTCGCGTACATATGTTGATATGTTTCATGGATATAGAGTATATGATCTAGGGTTTGTAGTGTGGCTTGATGGTGACATTTGATGAGTTATGCTATGTTTGTTGTTCTATGTCAATGATGTCTTGATATGTATCTAACATTGTTGATTGGGTTAATTGGATTATGGCTTAGTATATTGATAAATTATGATGTTGCATTATGATTGTGATTTTCAGTGATATGGCATTGATTTATCCTTGTGATTTAGTTTTTCAGTGATTCAGTGGATGACACAATAATTCAATTTGACGGTATTTTTAGTAGTCAGTGATTTAAAATCTGTACACAATTTTTAGGAAGAAGAAGTGTGTATATGTGTTGGTTCTGTTTAGAACAGTTGCATGGATCCAGTCTAAATTATTCTAAAAAGTGGTCCACAAGGAGCAGAGAGTTACAACCTTCATAAAGGGGGTAGGAATTCCCTTATGATAGGAACCAGTAAATGCATTTAGGGCATTGTAGCACCGTTCTGATGGGTAGTGGAGAACGAGTAGAGGTTGTAGCCTCTTGCAGGTGGGTATTTGCATACTGGTAAGAGTTTGTGCTAGTACAAAATGCAATGAAGATTTCTTTATAATAAAAGAGGAATATAGAGTTTATGGTTGTTGTTGCTCCTAGAGACAACCTTGAGTTGCAAAATACCAGTGCCTAGGACATCTTGAAATCAGAGGTTAGATGTAGACAATTTTAAAGGTGCCTCTGATAGAATATGGATAAAGAGAATAATGGTTGTGGTGGTTCAGGAATGATGAAGACTTTGGATTTTGATTCATGTGAATTACCCTATAATACGAGAGGGCTGAAGAGGTTGTATGGCTCGGTGGATTTACAAATGGGCCAAGTATGAAACAATGAGCAGAGGCTTTCAAAATATGCAGAGGCGTTGAGAAGGAACAAAGGAGGAACCTGTGAGAGATAGGCTTAAAATTCTTAAGAATATGTCTCCTGTGAACTGAGAGGAAGCGGATGTAAGTGGAATGTGACCAACAATAGAGAATCGTGGAGTGAGAATTAAGGGGACATGAAAATTTTAACACATAAGCATTATTCATACACGAATTCATGAATACAAATGCATACCACCAGCAGCTACATTACACGAATCATCAAAGCAGTAGAACATTGAAAGATGATTATACATAAACAGGAGATGAATGATAAACAAGAGAATAAAAATAAATAATACTCATTGATCCATCTGGAATCCAAATAAACAATGTTTTATGTCATATTATGTTCAAAAAATCTCTCCCAAATATGTGTCTCAGAGCATAAAGAGCACAATCATACAGAACTACAGCAAAAATTCTCCAAAATTCAGAACCCTTCTTTCATCTCTGAACTCTCTACATATAGAGTTCTCCTGAGGGTTTACGATCGAATAAATTTTGATGATCGACCCACACATGTGAAAATCAAAATATCCTAACCAAATTGCAGAGCGTGCATCGAGAAATCACTCCCATAATCAGAAAATAAAAATAGAATCAGGTGAAATTTATATTTCAACATAAAAACATCATAATCAAACAGTGAAATAAACAACATAGTTGGCCATGGAGGCCAAATCCTGGAATCTTTAAAATGGGGCGGCGAGTAGTGGCTGTGAACATGTGGGAAGTCTGGCTCTCATCACATGATTCCACATGCTATCGAAAGCCTCGAATCCCTCATTCTCATGATTCCCATTAATCATTATGAAATGGCTAGTCATGATGCACGTGCCTATCTCTTTAGTGGGGATTTCTTAGATAGAATGAATATACCATAGTTGTGTTTGTCCTGCCAAAAACCTATACTGCATTTGCCTTGCAAAACTGAAGATCGGATTTTGGAGGGGGGGCTATCTGGTTTGTGGTATTGAATGGAGTGGGGTGCGAAATCATTGCAGGTTGACGTGTAGCACTGGAGGCGGCTTCCAAAACTAGCCATTTCAGACCCCCCCCCCCCCCCCCCCCCCCTGTTAACCTTCGGAAGGTGAGGGGGGGTGAAATCGATCATGAGCCATTGGATGTGTGATAGGGAGTGGAGATGAGGGGAATATGGCAGAGCTGAAAGTGAGGCCTGTGGCATTAACACACAACAGGATGGCTAACACTGAAAGGAATGGAACAAAGGCCATGGAATGGATTTGATGACGTGGCAAGGAGGTGGGGCCCAAAATCATATCGAAAATCACAATCGAGAGTTGGGGAGTTTGTTATTATGAGAAACAGGGGTAAAGGTTAAGCGATACGAAGTGTGATGTACAATGGGAGGAAAGGTAATGTGGCATGACGAAGGTGGGGCCATCCAAAAATCACAATCAGAAGTTTATGTTATGAAAAGCAAAGGGCAACGGTTATGACTTGCGATGTACAATGAGCGATGAGTGGAAGGTGATGTGCAATGAAGGAGGTGGGGCCACCCGCAAATCGCAGTCAGAAGTTTATTGTTATGAGAAGCAAAGGGTAATGCTTATGACTTTCGATGTGTGATGCGCGATGAGTGGAAGGTGATGTGGCATGACGGAGGTGGGGCCACCCGCAAATTGCAGTCAGAAGTTTTTTGTTATGATAAGAAAAGGGTGATGGTTATGACTTGTGATGTACGATGTGCGATGAGTGGAAGGTGACGTGGCATGATAGAGGTGGGGCCGACCAAAAATTGCAATCAGAGAATCGGGAGTTTGATATTATGAGGAATGGGGGGTAACTATTACGAGTAGCAAAGTGCGATGTGCGATAGGAGGAGAGGTGACGTGGCTGAGAGGGTGGGTCCCATTTACATTGCAATCAGGGAAATGGTGCAAGTGAAATTAAAAAAATTGTAAATGAAAATGCAGTTGGCGATGCGAAAAGTTAAGCGGTAAGTGCACTTTCCTCTTTTGACTGCGGGATATCTTCCCAACATGCACTTGAATTTATTGGCCTTCACTTTAACCGCTTCCACTCTTCAATAGCTTAAATCTACGTGTTTCCTTATCTGTTCATGAAACCAGAAGCCAACATTGGCTCCATTGGGGACGACGCACTCATTTGAGTGAGTCGAGAACTCACAGACCACTTTCTTTTTTTCTTCTTGATATCCCCGGGATCATCGTTAAAAACATTTTCAAGCAATTTTAATCAAAAACAAAATAGGAATTCATGCGAAAATAACAAATGGCATATATACAATTTGAGGATATGTACAATGGGTTGACGTATCCCACTATAAATGCTAGAAGTAAGGCTTGAGAAATTGTCCATTGATAAGCATCTCGAGTGTGTCTCCCAAGTTCTCCAACGTAAAGGTATTGTTGTGTTTGACCTCTGCCACCCTGAATGGACCAAACCAAAGGGGGTCAAACTTCCCATTTTTCCCTTTGTCTGATTGCTTGGCATTTCATCACAGCACCAAATCCTCTGCTTCAATTTCCTTGTCTTTAGCTCTTTGGTCAAACAAGCCTTTCATATTTTCCTAGTATTCTGATAGTATGAGGCTTACATGTTCCCATGTTTCATTTAGTTTGACCAATTAGTTCATTCTTTTGATAAGGTCGTTTGGCTATTCCTCGTTGTCTTGTAAGAATCGGGCCACAGGTAATGCGATCTAAATAGGGAATACTTCTACTCTGTCGTACACTATCTCATAAGGGGACTTCCATGTGGATATTTTAGTGGTTATGCGATTCGCCCAGAGAGAAAACTTGAGTTGGGAATCCCAGCTCTTTTGGTTTTTGTTGATGGTATTTTTCAATATCTTCACCATTGCCTTGTTAGATGATTCTACTAGCCTATTACCCTGTGTGTAATATGCAATGGAGTGCCCCAGACTGATATTATAATGCTTACAGAAGTTCACTAACCTAGCCAACTTAAAATCCTGGGCATTATCTGTTATCATTTTAGCAGGGCATCCAAGCCTGGCTATTATGTTTTCCTCCAAGAACTTGATCACCACCAAATCTGTGGCATTCCTTGCGGGCATGGCCTCAACCCATTTAGTGAAGTAATTTGTGGCAGTGAGGATCCATCAATGTTGTTTGTTAGAAGCCGGGTGAATCTCACCAATGAAGTTGATTCCCCATTGTTTGAACGGCTCTTCAACATGAACTGGGATCAATTGGAGAGGTGGAACCTTTTCTTTTCATCGAATTTCTGACACTTTTCATCGAATTTCATTTGAAAGAAGCTTCAGAGGGCTACTACAGGGCTGAATTTCAGATATCGAAGATTTTCAATTACAGAGATAATTCAATTTCAATATCGATCTCCTAAAAGCAAGTAAAAGGTGTGTATTATTTTTCCCGAATTGCATAAATCTTGTTTGAAAAATAAATTTGAAGTGATTCCAAGGGCCTATTGAGCATAAATTTCAGTATTTTTTTCTGAAATGCCTCCTAAAAAGAATTCAACATTTGGTATCAGAGGTTTGGATTCTAGGGTTTCGCTGCTCCAAACAGGTCATCGTGGCATTTTCGCTATAACTTTTTTTCTACGAAGTTTTAGAAGCTGAAATTTTTAGGGTGCGAAGCTGAAATCTGGAGGAAGATTGTATAAAAATTTCAGATCTTGGTTCGCAATATTTTCGGAGATATGATCTGTGGAAGTTAGGTATTGTTTTAGGCTCCTAAACAGGTCATCGTGGCATTTGCGCTATACAAACATTTCTACGAAGGTTCAGAATCTGAAATTCATATGGTGCGAAGCTGAAATCCTAAGGAAATATTTCAAAAAATTTCAGAGCTTGGTTCGCAATATTTTTGGAGATATGATCTGTGGAAGGTAGTGCTTTTTCAGGCTCCTGAATTACATCTCAAAGAGGTGATCGTGGGAAAAGTTCAATAAAGCTCTCTCTGGGCATCAGATTGGAGTGTCGTAAAAAGTGGTTGCAATTACACAGACTGTAGTTTCTTGGATATCAATTTCAGAGACAAAGAACGAAACAGTGACACGTGGCAAGTCATACAAGTTCGCTCTACTGAACCAGTCCATAATTAGGTCATTGTGGGAGATTGGACACAACTTTGTCTTGGAGAATCAAAATTAGGTCACACCTGTGGCATTCAAAAGAGAATTTAGAGGGCTACTTCAGTGCTGAATTTTAGATATTTAAGATCTGCAATCACAGAGATAATACAATTTCAATATCGAGCTCCTCAAAGCTAGTAAAATCGTTCAGAAGGCTATACTATGACGCATGAAGAAGAAGAGTTGCGGTATGAGATATCAAAATTATGGTACCAAGTGCAACAAGTTTCTATCTTACGTAGAGAAATTGAAGATGAAATAGATGGTTTAAAATCAGAAATGGAGGCTAATTTGGATGGTTTGAAGGATCAAATAATAGAAAATATGGATGATAAATTAGTGGAAGATCACATCGAGCATCAACAACAAGTTCTCCAACTCTCAAAGGATAACCCAACTTTGGTGCAGAATCTAATGAAACAACAGGAAGATCAACATGACATCGAAAGAATTTATGAAGCAGTCATAGAAACAAGAAATCAACAATTACGATCAATTTCAGAGTATCTCAGCAAGTGGAAGAACTTTCCTGTAGAAGATTTCACATGGGAGGATGGGAATTTTATACAGAAGCATCAAGAAATAATCAAGCGTTGAGGACAACACTTGTTTGAAGGAGAGGGGCATGGTAGGTCCCTATATCACTAGTATAGTCCCTTATTATTGTTAGTGTAACCCCCTTATTTTTATTATTGAACCCTTGTAACCCCCATTTTGTTATTATTGTGCCCTTAAATTATTATTGTTAGGTCGGCTAGGATTACATTGTGGCCCACTAGGATTACATTATGGCCCCATGGACTCCTATATATAGAAAGGAGGTTTTGTAAATTGTAGCATCCAAGAATTTTTCATTTATGTAATGTATTGGAGGTTGCCCCCTCGAAGAGGCTCATTTCTAAGGCGTTGATATCTCTTTTCTTCTCTTTTTGGAGCTGGTTACACAACAATGTACAACACCAAACAGTTTGGGCCAAAAGAACCCTGCTCTCAGGATCTTGTGAGTAGTGGATTTCCAGCTATAACGGCCACCACATATTCCTTCATGTAACTCTATCATCACTTTTTCAACCTCTTTCTCTGTTAAAAATATTAGTAAAATCCCAGTCAGGTCCCTCCAATACAGTCACCCATTTTCCGCAGTCTAATTTTGAGATCTTAACCTTAAAGTGTGATACTTGGTCTTGTCATAGTTAGGGGACACCTCAGGGTTAGAAGGTACTCCACTATATCTTTATACCATAAGGATAGAAGGTACTTTGCATGTGTCCTTTGTGTGGAAGATTCTATGCCCTGATGTATACCTGTATCCTCCTGCGCTTCTCCTCTTGTCATAGACAGATTTATTCCTAGAGCTTGACAGTTGGATTAAGACAGAATTTTTTCCCGCCCTTGGCCTTTGATGAGCTTGGTAGGATTTATCTCCATCTCTAACTCCTAAATATTAGCTATCCATTTTCCCCATTTTCCTTCGTTTTTGCTCTCCACTAGAATATCCTTCACTGCTGCAATGGGTACGTAAGCTGTTATGACAAACTGTAACATGTACACCCAAAATGCTTTACGTGACTTGAACAGAGCATATGCTTGATTTTCCAGGATATTATATTTTATTTCAACATCTCAGAGGACTTGTCTGAAGAACGAAATAGGTTGTTCACACCCTTCATCGTTTTTTTGTAGCAGCACCGCAGTTATTGTATGAGGGGAGGTGAAAGAAAGAATCATGAATGGCTTTCCATAATCTAGACCCGCCAACACTAAAGCTTCCAAAAAGGCTTGCTTGATCCTATTGAAAGAATCCCTGAATTGAGGGGTCCATTTCACTTCATTATTATTTTTTAACATTTCGGTGATGTTTTGGACGATATTGACATAGTTTGGTATGAACCTTCTGAGAAAATTTATTTTTCCCAGGAATACGTGTACTTCCTTTTTGTTTCTTACTAGGGAAATGTTGTTTATCACCTCCACCCATTTCAGGTTGATCTTTACCCTTCGTTGGTTACTATATTCCATAATAGCTTTCCTTCTTCCTAGGAAAACATGGAATTTTGGGGGTTAAGAGACAGACCATACCTTCGACATTTATTAAAAGTTCGTCGAAGATGCTCTTCGACAAGATAGTGATGTCCTCGAGGTAAATTACCACAAAATTATCCTGATATCCTATGAAAGCGATGTCCATCGCAAGTTGGAATGTGGCACCGGTGTTTATCAGGTCGAAAGGCATTCGGGCATACATGAAGGTTCCCCAAGGCGTAGTGAACATCACCTTCTTTTGGTCTTCATGGAGCACCACCACCTAGTTATATCCCGAGAAACCATCCATCATGGACATGCAGGAGGATCCCACCACCTTTTGCAAGATGTGGCCCATCTTGGGGAGGGGATAGTTGTCTTTGAGTGAGGCTCTGTTCAAATTGCGGAAATCCACGCAAAGCCTGATTTCGTAATTTTTCTTCCTTATGGGCACTAGGTTCGCCACCCATTCGAAGTACCTCAGAGGGACAATGATCTTTTCCTGCAACAGCTTCTTCATTTCTTTTTCAATAGCCGAGAGAAGAAGAGGATTGATCTGCCTCAGCTTATGTTTATGAGGCTTAACTTCTTCTTTTAGGGGTACCTTATGCTGTATGACGTCAATAACAAAAGTCTTCAAGTTCTGCTATGACCAGGCAAAGACATCTTTGTATGATCGAAAGAGATTCAGGTAATATCCTTAATATTCTTTAGGGACTTCTTTCAATAGCTTCACCACCTTCGAGTCTTCCTCTGTTCCGATATTCAAATCCTTGACTGGCTCATTGAGGGTCGGTTTGCTGGGGTTCACCAGAATATCATTTTTATCAAACAGTCTCTCCAATGGCACAAGACCCCTGGGAATGCAAGACGCGTTTCCAGGCCAGTGTCTCCTCCCATCTTTTTTTTATCTCTTCACTATCATCATCGGTCCCTGAGTCGATCAACAAATTCAAAAATTCGCCCACCATCTCCATAAAACGCTTGACTTGATCTTCATCCTAAAAGACCTGCCAATGTTTTACGTTGTCTGGAATGGAGGGGTGATATCTCACTTCCACCTCGTATCTGAGCAATGGATTCTGCGAAGGGCAAAAATTGCTAGCAACCATAGCTTGTGAGTTGGCCATTTTGTTCTTATACCTCGGCATGAACTGAATGTTAAAAGTCGAGAAGAATTTCTCAACCAATTCCCATACCTCATTCCTGTAAGCTCTGAGCCGCAGGTTCTTAGCTTGGAATTGGCTCCTAACTTGCCTTACTATTAGCTTTGAATCTCCAAACACCTTGAGATTCTTTATGTTCATATTTTTTGTTGCATGTAGTCCTAGCAACAAGGCTTGATATTTGGTCACGTTGTTTATGGCTTCAAATTTCAGCTTGAAGGAGAGAGGCAATGTTGGAAACCTAATCCTTTATGGGTAGGTGTAGACGAAAAATGGACATAGGAAGTCCAAGGGACCATGGAATATGGAATCCAAGGGTCACTCCATGTATGATAAATATGTATCATTGTGAGTAATAGTGCATCAAAGGTTTATCTTTCTCATGTGTCTTTTGTATTTACCATGCTCACCATTGTTGACCTTAACATGGTATCAGAGCCATGATATGTGGCCTTTGTAAACCATTGCTCCATTCTCTGCGTTAAGTGATCTCCTTGGTTCTGTCAATTTATGACAGTGATCTGGTGCCTCCACACAAAATCAAATTGGTTTGTCTACCGGGAGATATCTATGTTGAATGGTATGTGTTAATATTACTGAATACCACAATATTGAATTTTTTAAATGTATTCTATATGAGTTGAATGACTGGTATACGTATTCTCCCTCGATGAATGCATTCAAGCGCTTTAGTTCCCAAAGAACAACGTACTAATCTGAGGTCAAATTCCATTGGTTCAATTCATTGTATGAGTGCTTTAGTTCCTCTCGATGCTCATCCACCACCGATCGAACGACCTATCCTATTGATACCATTCCTAGCATGTTTTTTCCCTCGACAACAGGGATATGCCTGATACGATTTTCTGTCATAAGTTGCATTGCCTTCAATACCTTTGTATCAGAAGTTCTTGTTATAAGCTTCTTTTCCTCAGTCATGATATCCCCAAATTTGGTAGTTTTCAAATATATTCCCTGTAAAATTAGCTTTCTAAGATAATATCTTTCTATGATAATCCCTGCAAGTGATATTTCTGCCATTTTTCACCCACCTTCAATTATAAATTTCCACTTATTCATTTTCGAAAATTGAATGATTTAATTGGGTTATTTCAATGTGTTAAGTTATGTGTTGTCTCTTTTCACATACGCTGAATGATCCCTCCTCTGCATACACTAAACAATTATAAGAAACGACCCCTTTATTGCATACACTAAACACTGGTGTGTTAAATATATAACATTGGTCAAGAATATAATAACGCTAGTCTACCACCATACCATGATGCCATATGAATGTTGTTGTTTAATGCCTTAACGTTGTGGTTAATGCCTCCATATATAATGATGCTTGCCATAACATTCGGTTGACTTAACATTTCCGTGATACTCCCACCTTGATTGAATACGTTGAAATTCCCTCTACACGACCTACATCGCACCAATACCGATATATGTAACTCCCTCTCTGCGTGCTTCTCCTATAACAGCAGCTACACCCTTGAAACTGGGAGAATATCCAACTGTTGCACTAACAAAATTGTTTCTTTTCTATTCCGAGACTCTTTGAGAATTGATTGTGGTCCATTCCCTCCATCCGCACAATGTACCGAATGTAAGGCTTTTGGGCACCCCGTGTACTGACATGGCCATGCTCGACATAGGAATGGAAGAGCCATCATGTCGATAGACTGGGATGGGGTTGTAAACGGCCCCATCTATGTTTAGAGCCTTGGGTTCTAGAGGATTCGGGCTTCAAGCTTCCGCTCAAAGCTAGCACTCTTGATACACTACAGAAAGAAACCACACATTCATCAACAGTTGACGAGAGCACTATAGAGAGAACGAGTCTCTGTCCATTTGATCAGAGTTGAAAGCATTGAAGGAAAGGGATGAGTTAGTTCAAAATTAAAGCCCGAATCAACTCATCGGAAGGAGCCATGAGCCAAATTTGAAGACAAAGAATCATTGTTACAGGGTTCGATTTATGCATCTAGAGGCATGGAGAAAATCAAGAGTGTGTTTCCTTGTTTTTCATATTTTTCATGTGTATCCTCGCTTGAAAATCAAGTCCCCTGCATTTTTGTATGGACTACCTGGTCTAATTTTGGAAGCTATTTATCAATGTTTCTGGGGGCGAATTTATAATTCTCAGGAAATTGATTTATTTTTTAGAGGCTGAGTTTCTTCAATTAAGGAGGACGAGATCTAAATTCTAGGAAGGCCACATTTATCAACATTTGGAGACTATTTTATCCAACTCTAAAAGTCTAGTTATCTTTCAAGGGAGGTTGAGCTTATTGATCCATATCATCACCAGAAGAAGCCCGAGTTTTTGATCCTTTGGAGTCTATATTTTTTGTGTATCAAGGAGCAGAGTTGTCACATTTCTATTTGTTGAGATTATTCCTTGAAGGGGTCAAGAGTGAAAATTTCCAATAGTGTATTTTTTCCATTGTGAAAAATTATCTCTGTTCATTTGTCCAACAAGGTATATCTGTTTAACATCACAACCACTTTAGCCATCTAATTCAATGAAAATGACCAAAATTAATTCAGTATTGGATTTATTAAATACTTTGATACTATGCTCTGCTGAAGACATAGTTAAAGTCAGCAAAGACACTCACAAATATTCAAACCTTTCTGCAAAATGAACAAGAACAGTTTCAGTTTTTACAGCTTGAATCCAGATTCCGATAAGAATAATTACAACAGTGGATTCATCATTATAAACTTGTTTCTGTTCAAAAAATTGAACAGACTCTTATAAGCAGCAAGTCAATAATTTTGCAGTCGATTCAAATTCAGTGCCTAGTTCAAAAGAAAATTTGCATACAGATGCAGATGTTCACACTTCGCTTCCCAATCCAATCATCATACCTTGGGAAGAGCTTTTTCATAACAAGCACAGAACAGGTCTTAGATATGACAAGGAGTTGTCCTTTCATATTTCGGACTACTCCAAGCCCATCAATTTCAGAGTGTCAGATTTCTTTATGATATTTCACCTTCAGCTGTTCCAAATCCTTATCCTCTTCCACAACAACAACAACAAATTGTAAAATTCCAACACTGTGATTGAGTTGGCCATATGAAATATCATCGTTTTGATCTTAACCCTTGCAAGCACTATGGTCAGCACACCCATTCTTCACACAGATGCATCAGAAACAAGCCTCCTGAAAGAAAAAAGATTCATCTTGGATGGATCACTTCTTGGCAATGGGCATAAACATCCAAGAAGATGTTTAAGTCACATGTCAGAACTTGCTCTATAATATTGAACAATCTTGCAATTGAGTTTTTGCCATCATCTCACCTTGTACCTGACAGGGGGGGAAATGGTGGTCATCTACAAGCTTCGAAGCCACATCAAGTGAGCCTGAGCCACAACTTGTCATTCCAGATTCAAATTTGTAGCCTTAGACACGAATGCCCATGAGCATGCCTTCGGTTGGTGGAAAACCTTAAACTATCCATGTGAGGTTGATATTCTTCCTCTTCAAAGAATTCGGGACACTTCCTCTAGTAGAAGACTTCATCTTCTTTCTAGCTTTGGTAGAGTTTCGAGAAATGCATTAAGCATTCCAGTGTTGGTGGTCACCCTTAAATAATCAAAGGTTGTAGACCTCCCTTCTTCTAGGTTGAAGGTCTCCCTCTTCAAATATGAGGGACACTTCCTCTAGCATAAGCCCTCAGCTTATTGCCAGATTTGGAAGAGTTCTAGGAACTGCACTAAGCGTTCCAGTGTTGGTGGTCATCCTTAAACCACCTCTTTATGCCAACATTTCAGAGAGTTGATTTAGCCTAAGTGTTGCCATGCATACTTTATAGATTTATATTACAACTCTCTTCTTGGATTCACACATACCACTTTGGATTAAGGGGGGGGATTTTGGACACCTAATCCTCTATGGGTAGGTGTAGAGGACGAATGGACATAGGAAGTCTAAGAGACCCTGGAATATGGAATCCAAGGGTCACTCCATGTATGATAAATATGTATCATTTTGGGTGATAGTGCATCAAAGGTTTATCTTTATCATGTGTCTTGTGTATTTACCGTGCTCACCATTGTTGAGTTTAGCAGGAAATAAGCATCCTTCCGGCGATATTAGGAGTAACCCAGCTCCATTTCCTTCTCTTGAATAAGCCCCATCAAACTACAAGGTCCAAATCTTGTTCTCCACTATGTTTATGGGATCCCCCTATCCTAGGGGATAGACCTTTGTTTCTTGTAGGAAATTTTCTTCCTCCTCAAGCATAAGACGAGAATTCACCCTCCTTACAATACACTAGAGAATTGGTCAAACCATCAAATTTGGTGACCATCTTTACAAACTTGGACTCACGGTATAATATTATTTCCTCCCCACCGAACACTGGGATAGTGGCGTAGGTGAGGTCGAGTTTTATTGATCATCTAATCTTGGAACCCCAGGATCTAGAAAAAAACATTCCAAACCAAGTTGGGATATCAACTACAACAATATCCATTTCCACACTTTTGATCGGAATCTGGGCTAAGTTCACTGCCGTGTATTTTATCATACCCAAGCACTTCACCCTTTTGGATTCAAAAGAATAGAGGTATTTATAAGGCCTTGTAATCTACAATCCTAACTGTTCCATGACAAATAAAGGTAACAGGTTATGTGAAGCCCCAAAATCCAACATACAATTGTGCAATAGTAATTCATGTATCACCAGAGTCACATAGAACGGGGGAGTGGCTGAGTCCTGCTCTTCTACATGAGGTCCAAAAACCACCATGTGTCGTTCTTCTTGGAGATTGAGGTTGTCAAGTAGAGGGCTTACACCATGGGGCTGCATGAATTGGACACTTGAGCTTTCTATGAAGGTTGTTTCATGAGATCGATTAGGTGGACCGAGATCTTAACCTTCTCTAGTTATTTATGGAGATTAAAGGTTGTGGGTCCTTTTTCTGTAATATATTTTTTGAACTGTTCTTTAGGAGGGCTGGGTAGTTTCAAGGGTATAGGTGAGGAATTCTCATTTTCGGTAGGATCAGCTTCTTTCTTTGTGGAAGTGGATGCAATGGCCTTATGAGTGGTTGACTCTTCTAATGAATTTTTCCCTTTATTGGCCAAACTAGGAGGGGTTTATTCTCTTGATATTGACTCTTCATTTTGTTCTTGCACTCAGGTTCTCTTCCTAGAGGACCCGAGGTCATATTTCATGTGGATTTGAGCTTGCATGAAATCCATGAACTGTCTGCAGTAACTTTCAATATCTTGATCCTATTGAGGGACTTCCTTCTCCTCTTTCTCCCCTTGCAGGATGATTTCACCCTCCTCATCATCAGAGTAAGTGAGGAATTGATTTTCTTGGCTGTCTGTGACTTCCTTGGCCTGGCCCTCCACTTCTCCCTCCAAGTATAGAGGGTGTTGAATATGGTCTTGTTGTTTATTCCTCTCCCACTGCAACAGCTGTAGAGGGGGCTTCTTATATTGAGGATTAAATCCCTGATTGGGAATCATTTGGTTGGGACGAGGAGGGGAATTTTTGGCCTCCAACTCAATCTTAATCAGATTATTTGAAAGTTTCTTGATTAGCTTATTCATTTCTTCAATTATATACTCTTGTGATTCCCTTTCTTGATTTGAAGTAGAAGCCTCCTTGTTATTTCTTCTGGCTTCATGTTATGTCTTCCCCTTGAATTTACCAGTAGAAGCAAAGTTTTGTTCTACCTCCAATGCATCAGTCTGGATCTGATCCAGAGATGTGGATTTTCTTTCTCTTAGGGTGAACCCAAACTCTAGTTTGAAAGCTCCTGCGAAGACCACCTTAGCAGCTACTTAGGAAGGCTTTATTTCAACGGGAAGATTATTATAGAGCTTATTGAACCTCTTTATGAATTATGTTACTTCCTCATTTTGTCTCTTCTTAAGAGCATTGAACTCGGTGAGAACGTATCCATGATCCCTCTTTTCTCCCCATTTTAATGTGAATAAATTTTTCGTTTCTTCACAAGTGTGGACTGTGTTTTCGGCTAGAGACTCGAACCATTTCTAGGCTTCTCCATCCAAGGATTGGACGAAAAAGCCTTAAAACCACATCTAAGTTCTCTACATTCACATTCTCAGCAAAGGCATGGAAGTTTTCAATATGTCTCTACACAGAAGTATTATCTTCCCTGGTGAACCAAGGCAGGAGCTTTAGATAATCTTGTGGCATGTCATTCAGCAACTGAGGTAGAGCCAATGGAGCATACTTGTTGAGGAGGAAACCAGGTACAGCCATGAGGGGCAGTGGTGGTAGGTTATGAGGATGATTTGGCTGGGGTATAACAAGTATGTGATGAGTATAGGTTTGGACTCTATAAAAAGCTTTGGAATACTGCATCTTATTTAACTTCTTCAGCCTCGGGAGTAGGGTGCAAGGGAGGCAGAGAAGTATAAATGGATTCGGCTTCATATTTTATGACTGAATTGCCTTAAGCAGAGGCTTCTCGAGAATACCCAAGTACACGAGTTGTGGAGCCAAGGCCATAGATGTTATATTTCTGAGATGAGGAAGGCAAATCTTCTAGAGAAAATGAGGGTAGGTTAGCCTGGCTTGGTTGCTTTTCCTTCCAAATTCTCTTAAATATGATCTTTTTGGGATCAAATACAGAAGGGGTTTTCAGCTGGGAAGTATCTGATCGATTATGAGGCCTTGTGTAAGCCAGGATTACAATTGATTTGAAATTTGATAATATTGGAATCGCCAAGGTGAGGGCTATGCAACTCTCAACCCGACGTGCTCACTTGATTGAAGGGTGAAGATAATGTCGTATCCCAGGGAAAATATTTTCTAATTTTCTCCCCAGCAATGGCACCAAAATGATGTCATCTTTCTGTGATGAGGAAGGCAAATCTTCTAGAAAAAATGAGGGTAGCTCATCCTGGCTTTCTCCTAGAGACAACCTTGAGTTGAAAAATACCAGTGCCTAGGACACCTTGAAATAAGAGATTAGATGTAGACAATTTTAAGGGTGCCTTTGACAGAATATGGACAAAGAGAATAATGGTTGTGGTGGTTGAGGAATGATGAATACTTTGGAGTTTGATTCATGTAAATTACCCTACACTTCGAGAGGGCTCAAGAGGTTGTATGGTTCAGTGGCTTTTCAAATGGTCCAAGTATGAAACAATGAGCAGAGGCTTTCAAAATATGCAGAGGTGTTGACAAGGAACAAAGGAGGAACCCGCAAGAGACAAGCTTAAACGTCTTAAGAATATGTCTCCCATGAACTCAGAGGAAGTGGATGTAAGTGGAACGTGACCAAAAATAGAGATTCATGGAGCGCGAATTAAGGGGGCACAACAAGTTTAACACATGAACGTTATTGATACACAAATTCATGAATAAAAATTCATAACACCAACAGCTACATTACACAAATCATTAATGCAGTAGAACATTGAAAGATTATTATACATAAATAGGAGATGACTGATAAACAAGAGAATACAGATACATACTACTCATTTCTCCATCTGTAATCCAAATAAACAACGTTGTATATCATATTATGTTCAAAACATCTCTCCCAAATATGGGTCTCGGAGCATAAAGAGCTCAGTAATACATAACTACAAAAAAAATTCTCTAAAATTCAGAACCCTTCTTTCATCTCTGAACTCTCTACATATAGAGTTATCCTGAGGGTTTACGATCGAATAAACTTTCATGATCGACCCACGCATGTGAAAATAAAAATATCCTAACCAAATTGCAGAGTGTGTATCGAGAAATCACTCCCATAATCAGAAAATCAAAACAAAATCAAGTGAAATCAAGATTTCAACAACAAAACATCATAATCAAACAGTGAAATAAACAACAT
Organism: Pinus albicaulis; assembly: GCA_034641835.2. Classification (NCBI taxonomy): domain Eukaryota; kingdom Viridiplantae; phylum Streptophyta; class Pinopsida; order Pinales; family Pinaceae; genus Pinus; species Pinus albicaulis. The sequence continues at coordinate 1,286,488,672 of CM076570.1, forward strand.
AGTTGGCCATGAAGGCCAAATCTTGGAATCTTCAAAATGGAGCGGTGAGGAGTGGTTGTGAACAGGTGGGAAGTCTGGCTTCCATCACATGATTCCACCTTCTGTCGAAAGCCTCCACTCCCTCATTCTCATGATTCCCATTAACCGTTATGAAACGGCTAGTCGTATTGCACATGCCTAGCTCTTTATCGAGGAGTTCTTGGATAGACTAAATATACCATAGTTGTGTTTGTCTTGCCAAAAACCCATGTTGTGTTTGACTTTCAAAACCGGAGGCCAGATTTTAGAGGGGGGCCTGTCCGGTTTATGGTATTAGATGGAGGGGGGTGTGAAATCACTGCAGGCTGACACATAGCACCAGAGACGGTTTCCAAAACCGGCTATATTTCAGACACCCCCCCCCTAGCATTAACCTTCAAAAGGTGAGGGGGGGCCTAAATATATCATGAGCCGTCGGATGTGTGATAGGGAGCGGAGATGAGGGAAGATGGCAGAGCTGAAAGTGAGGCCTATGACATTAACACACGGCGGGAAGGATAACACTGAAAGGAATGGGACAAAGCCTGTGGAAGGGCTTTGATGACGTGGCAAGGAGGTGGGGCCCAAACTCATATCACAAATCACAATCGGGAGTCAGGGAGTTTGTTATTATGAGAAATGGGGGTAAAGGTTAAGTGATGCGAAGTGCGATGTGCGATGAGAGGAAAGGTGACATGGCATGACAGAGGTGGGCCCGCTCACAAATCGCAGTCAAAATTTTATTGTTATGAGAAGAGAAGGGTAACATTTATGACTTGCGATGTGCGATGTGCAATGAGTGGAAGGTGACGTAGCATGACGGAGGTGGGGTTGCCCGCAAATCATAGTCAGAAGTTTATTGTTATGAGAAGCGAATGGTAACGGTTATGACTTGCGATGTGTGATGCACGATGAGTGGAAGGTGACGTGGCATGACGGAGGTGGGGCCGCACGCAAATTGCAATCGAAAGTTTTTTGTTATGAGAAGCGAAGGGTAACGATTATGAATTGTGATGTGCGATGCGCAATGAGTGGAAGGGGACGTGCATGACGGAAGTGGGGCCAATCGCAAATCGCAATCGGGGAATCAGGAGTTTGATATTATGAGGAACGGGGGGTAAGTATTACGAGTAGCGAAGCGCGATGTGTGATAGGAGGAGAGGTGACGTGGAGGAGAGGGTGGGTCCCATTTACATCGTAATTAAGGAAATGGCGCGGGTGAAGTTAACAAAGTGTAAATGAAAATGCAGTTGGCGATGTGAAAAGGTAAGCGGTAAGTGCTCTTTCCTCTTTTGACTGCAGGGTGTCTGCCCGATGTGTGTTTGAATTGCGTGGCCTTCACTTTAGCCACTTCCACTCTTCATTAGCTTAAATCTACATGTTTCCTTATCTGTTCATGAAACCACAAGCCAACAATGGAAATGGTGGTTTTCTCCCACATTGGGTTTCCACCTAAAATCCTGGTGTTTAATGTGTGTTGCTTTGATTTAACTATTATTTATTGCATATTATACGGTTAATGAATTAATAATGTGATGGTTAAATTAATTCATTGATGAAATATTTACCAAATTAAGCTAATTGGATATACATTGTTTTCATTTACAAGTGTCATGTACATATGCTAGTTTCATGAAGAACAATAGCGTATAGAATTTAGAATAAGAATTGAAAAGTTAAATTGAGTTTAAAATATTGATTCACCCCTACCCCCCCCTCTTCCCCCCTCTCAAATTTTTTCCTAATAATTGGTATTAGGGCAGGTCACTGCAGCAGAAGCTTAACCGCTTGAGAGTGGATCATGGACAATGGGAAAGAAGTAAAAGAAAAAGGAAGCTCCAAGGAAGAAGTTAGATCAAGAAAATTGTGGCAGTGAAAGCGATCAATTAGATGCAGTAACAGTTATAAATTCTATCAAATATTCAGCTATAGGAACACCCCTCTTTTTGTTGATCAAGGATGAAGAACATAGTGAATATAATGATGAGGAATTATTAGGTACTGGTTTTTCTTTTAATTGTAGACTTGATGACCATTTTACAAGTGATTATAATGATTCTTTCGAAATTTCTCTTATGTGTAGAAGTGAAAGTGATCATTCTACAGAAAAATCATAACTAATAGCCCTAGAATCATAAATTAAAAGGCTTATAGATGAAAATAGAGGGCAGAAAAAGGTATTGCATCAGTTTGATGAAAATGAGTATGCCTACAAAGAAGATATTGGCACATTAAAAACCTTATTTGAAGAAGGAAAGAAAATTTAAGAAGGAATGAGAAAGAAAAATAAGGAAAAGTAAGATCAATCTCAGTGGTTGGAGGATGAATTACCTTCATTAAGAAATAAACTCATAAATTTGCAGGAAGCAACAAGAAATGAAGAAGATGCAACAATCAAATACCTTAGAGAAAGAACCAATTATTGTGAAGGAATATAAGAAAAAACCATTTCCCTCAAATCTAATCTTGAAAAATAGAAAAAAGGATATGAGGAGATTCTTCAACTATTAGAAGAACAAGAAAATGGGCTTAATAAGGAGATAATTGAGTTGAGAACTCAATTAGAAAATACTAGAGGTAAAAATTAGGTTGAGGTAAGTATTCTAGAAGGTAAGTTGATAGAAAAGGATAAGAAATTGATATTTCAAGATATCACAAAGATATTGGACAATATTCTTAGCAATCAAAGGTATCCCTCCAAAAAATATAGTCTTGGTTTTCATGAAAATGTAAAAGGACAATCTAGCTCACAAGCTTGTGCAAGAAATCATGAGGTTATCAAAGAAAACTCTGAAAAAATAGGTAAATAGTTAAGAAGTCATCCAATTCAACAACCAAATAAATAAAGTCTTCAAAGGAAATCATTTTCTCCTAACTATAGAAGTATCAATCGATTCTCCCCTCTGGAAAATAATGTTGAATGCTTTATTTTTCATAACTTTGGAAACTTTGTAGCCAATTGTAGAAGAATATTCGCAGGAATATCATCACATCCGAGGTACTCAAGTTTCGTTAAAGGATATTGTTTTTCTTGCAACCTATTTTGTCACAAAGCTATTAAATGAAATAAGAGGAATGTGAAACATAAATATTATGATTCCTCTACTCTGTTTTATGGTCATCTAAGATGTTATACTTGTAACAAGTTTGGGAATGTAGAAAAATAATGAAGGAACAAGTCAATGTATCTCCACAGACAACATGGCAAGCAACGAGATAAGAATATTGTTAGCAAAAGACCTAAGAAAGATGGATCCACTAGCATTTCTTATATTAAGCAAAAAGAAGAAGACAAAATTAAGTGTGGCCTTACTTTGTCCTCATTTGAATACGATAACGAATGGTACATAGACAACGAATGCTCTCATTACATGGCTAGAGATAACAACAATTTTGAGTCTCTCAATAAAAACAAATATGGTAAGGTCATTCTTGAAAATAGTGCTCGAGCAAAATTTCTAGGAAAATGTAGATCCAAACTTGATAAGTATACAAAAGTAGCTAATGCATTGTTAATTCAAGGGATAAAGAAATATATTCGAAGTGTAGGTCAATTACCTAAAAAAGGAGGTATATTTTTATTTATATCAACTAAATGCAAAGTTATAGATGAGGAAACTTGAAAGGTTATTGCAAGAGGATATCAAAATCTAGGCAAATTATATGTGATAGTAATGAAGAATTCAAGAAGAATAAGAAGTACAGTTCCTCTTCTTCAGATATAGAGTAAATTAATATGGTCTCGACTAGAGTCTATTTTTATTAATGCATTGTTCTAACAATGATTGCAGAAGTAAATGAGAGGTACTTAAACTCACGAAGAGTAGGTGATGATTATCAGGTCCACATGATCAGTGGTGTATGATCTCAGGGGGAGTTATGCATGTATATATTGATGTTGTTTTGATATTCATTTGGTGATGCTTATACTACTGACATTTCATTTATTAAGAGAATGTGAACAAGAAACAGACAGGACATTTTTAGGGGGAGTAGTGGCTATTAAAATTCATCGGTTTATCTTTCTATATGCGAAATTTATAAAAGACAGTCGTGTGTATACATGATTTTTAATATAGATAGAACAACGTAAACTATGAAACGGGAACTATAAACTCAAAACGAGAACTCTAGCCAAAAGACCCCAAAAAAAACAGCTCGTAAACGAAAAGTGGCGATGCTGGAATAACAATTTTTATTTCAGAGGTAAATTTTCAACATGTTTAAAAAATGGCAGTGAAAACCAATTTTTGTGTGCCAAAAACACCCTCAAAACGAAAAGTGAAGATGCTCAAATAACATTTTTTTTAAGGACAAATTTTCAACATTTTGAAATACCATGTAAAAGATAAAATATCATCACTCCAAAAAAACTTCAAATTTCAAAAGAAAAATGAAAACAAAAATTTACAAATAAAAATAAGAGTTAAAACAATAAAAAAAAAAAAACAAAAAACAAAAAACAAAAGTTAAAAAAATAATAATAAGTAAATAAATATATATATTAGAAAAAAAATATAAAATTAAAAAAAAAAGGACAACAAGAAATCAAATATATAAAAGTATATAAAAAAGCCAAAAAAATTCAAACATAAAAATAGAAAAAGAAAAAAAAATTAACGTGAAAAATAAAGATAAAAATAAAAATAAAAGATACAAAATATATAAAATATATATAAAAATACATATAATTAAAGAAACAAAAATAGCGAAAGAAACAAAAAAAATAAATAATACTTTATTAGACAATTAAAAAAAAAAAAATCAATAAAATTAAAAAATAAACACAGTAAAAAAATTGAAATTTCAAAATAAAAATATTAGACAACTAAAAATATAAAAAAATTATAATTTTTTTTAAATAAATGAGAAAAAAAAATAAACATTGAAAAAAATAAATTTAAAATATCTAAGAAAAAATGTAAATAAATTAAAAAAAAAAACCTAAAACAAATTAAAAAAATAATCATAATTAAAATTACTAAAAAAACATTAAAAAATAAATAAAAAAAATGAACACACATATAATTAAAATTTAAAAATTAAAAATTAAAAAAAAATCTTAATAGAACATTAAAAAATAAAAAACTAAAAACAAATTAAAATTAAAAAAATAATAATAATAATAACAAATATATCAAAAAATTAAAAAAATTGTGGCCCTCAAGCCTTTGGGCAGGCTCAACATGATTCTCAGAATCGGGTTGAGCCTGCCCAGTGGAACCTCGGGCCCCTAGGCGGGCTCAACCCGATTCTGAGATTCAGGTTGAGCCCACCCCGGGGACCCGAGGTACTGTGTGACACCGTGTACTCGATTAGCCAACCGATTCCCGAAATTGGCCCTAGTCTGCGTGGCCCAAGGGGTCGCCATCGGAGCTTGGCCGGGGCCCCATCGGCTCACTGCCACATCCTGTGGCCGGGTGAGAGCCTATTTCGTAATTATATATATATATATATATATATATATATATATATATATATATATATATATATATATATATATATATATATATATATATATATAACATTGGAAAAAATAAAACTAAAAAAATATATATATCTTAAAAAAAGCGTAAAATAATAATAATAATAATCACAATTAAAATAACTAAAAAAACATTAAAAAATAAAAAAATGAACACAAATATAAACAAAATTTAAAAAAAAAACTTAGTAAAACATTTTAAAAATAAAAAATAAAAACTTAAAAACAAATTAAAAGTTTAAAAAAATTAATAACAATTATATAAAAAATATAAAAAAATTGTGGCCCTCAAGCCTTTGGGCGGACTCATTCGCTGGGCAAATCCGATTCTCAGAATCAGATTTGGCTGGCCAACCAAGAAAATCCGATTCTGAGAATCAGATTGGTAGGCCAGCGGGGCAGATCTGATTCCAAGAATCGAATTTTCCCGGCCGGCTATGAAAACCTGATTTTGAGAAATGGATTTTCTCGCCTGATTCTCATAATCAGATTTGCCCCATCGGTCGGGAAAATCTGATTCTCGAAATCATATTCAAATCTAATTTTGAGAATTGGATTTGCACACCGGCAGGGAAAATCCAATTCTCAGATCATAATTGGTGAACTGAGGGTTCATATCAAAATTTAGGAAATGGCGCAGCCACTCTACATCCACCTATGCGGCCGAAATTCTGATCTGAACCCTCAGTCTGCCAATTCTGATCTAAGAATCAGATTTTCCTCACCAACCTGCAAATCTGATTCTGAGAATCGGATTTTCTTGCCTGGCTAGGAAAATCCAATTTTGAGAACCATATTTGCTCCATCGGCCAGGAAAATCCGATTCTCAGAATCGGATTTGCCCACCGACCAGCCACATTCGATTCTCAAAATCGGATTTTCCCGGTCGGCGAGAAAATCCGATTCTCAAAATCAGATGTGCTTGTCGACTAGGCAAACCCAATTCTCAGAATCAAAATTTCCCGCCAAGTGGGTGCCATGGGTCGGCTAAGCTTGGCCAGCTTCATCGGCCCACAACAGTGACCCCTTAGGCCACTTGGCCAGCCCCACCAGATGGCCTGAGGGGCGGCCTTCGTGGGCAAGTTCAGGGGGAGCATGTGACTATACTTCTAATAGTGCATTGTTATCATTATGGTTTCTTGAGCACTCCTTGTTGCATGATGGTGTTTATGACGATTTCATGGTTTACTCATTGTTTTTTGGCATCTTTCGTTGATGAGAATGTGTGTGTGTATATATATGTATGTATGTATGTATGTATGTATGTATGTATGTATGTATGTATGTTGTCGTTATATTATGAGTTATCAATGATGCATGGATTGCATATGATGAAGTTATGGATGATGCAAATGTCTTGCTTGAGTTGCACTTGGTGAAGTTGGTAATAGTGTCATAATCTTACTTGATATACTTAATGAGGAAGATGTGTATGTTATGTTTGTTGTTGATTTTGGTTGATGGCTTGTGTTGGAGGTACTCTTGTTTACACATATATTATTGGTGCATGCTACCAATGGTGTTTGATATTGCTACCTAAGGATTGTGGATCTTCCTATATGGATAAGGTGTGTTGACATTGATGAAATGAGTTCAAGGGGATGAGTTGCTAACAAAGCTTGATTGTACCATCTTATGCTTTTGTTATAGTTGATTGGTTGTACTTGGAAACAATCCATATTTGATCACTTGATGATGATGTTGGAGATATTGATGCTACATTGTCATATCTTACATTAGTTCTTGATGATGAGGATGTTCATGTTGTTATCATTATGAATTTTATGTTATTGTTATCATATGTTTATGTTTCATGTTCTTATATTGAAAATCGTGGTTGTTGATAACTGAAGCAAGAGCATCATGGTTCTGAAAATTTGTACATTTAGTTGAATCTAGGGGGTCTTGTGTTTTTGAAAAGAGTTGGTTTTCCTAAGTATTTAATTAATATAATTTTCAATATTTTGAGTGATTTAGGTGAGACATTTAGAATAGGATTTAATTAAACATTGAGAGGCATATTTGTAAATGTTCTCGAATATAGGAGAACATGAGTGATTGGTGAGTGATTGAGATATTTTGAAATTTTGTAAATCTTAGATTAGAAAGTAGTTCATGATTTATGGAGGATCCTTAGTATTTAGGTGAATGTTTAGATCCTTAAGGGATAAAGAAGATATTTTAGGAATTAATTGAGGACTTAGAGGATTTAGCGATTTTGTTGAGTAACCTATGGATTTGAACCAGAATTGGTTACAGAACCTTTTGTATATATTTGTAAAGCCTCAAAGGCACAAACAAGTAGAGTGGAAAAAGAGAGAGATATAGACTCTTAATTGTAAGCCTACGGGCACAGAGAGAGAGAGAGAGGAAGAGAAAAGGGCCATGAAAAAGGCGTATCAAGTCAAAGACAGATTGTAAACAGAGTTTACTTGTATTTGTACAATTTATATGTTTAATGAGAAATCGAATTTCAGTTTGACGATGTGTCATTTCTGTTATGTGATGAGTGATCCATAATAGAAGAATTCGATATCAGTATAAACTTATGTGCAGGATTGTAAAGAAAAAATTACAAATTATCGAAGAAGATGAATAATACAGAGAGTGATATGTATTCAAGTTCAAGACAGTGTAATGTCTATATGAATAACAAACAAGAATAAGCTCAGGAGATATTCGCGTTGAAGAATCCCGAACAAGCTCAGGAGGAGTAGCGTAACATATTTCAGAGTGGTGACAGCAGAAAGAACAGAAATCAACTAAGGCAGAAGATACATAGAAGAATTCCAAAGAGGAAATCAATGACAAGGATTGAATCGCAGAACCGAAGATTTAAGGTTTTACGGAAACGATCAGTGCGGGTAGAAGAGGTAAAGAAGAGCCATGTGAAGGTGAACGGACGATCGTGATTAGATCTTAGATCTGCATGCGAGATATGAACGGTTAACATGACTTCGCAGGGTAAGTTGAGAAAGTGTGAAGTGGACACGTGTCAGCATGGCGCTATTTAACATCTACAATTACTAAGTTTATAAGTTAAGGAATTCACAAGGTAAATAAGATAACTTGCGATGTGGTAAGAACGGAAAGATGTGATGTGGTGAAAGGGAGGTGCCACGTGTCGGCACTGCACAATAGCGCACATCGCAGGTTTTAAAGTTTACTGTTAAAAAGTTCACACAGTAAAGTGTTTCAGTTGCGATGCGATGTGGATGGGAGATGGCATGTGAGAAGATACAACACGGCCATTAGATCTGGCAAAGATCTGCAATGGAGATTACAGTACGAATTCGCATCGACGATTGTATCATTTACATTTAAGTTGTAAGTTAAGTTTGCCGACTTGCGATGCACTATGATGGGTCAAAGGATGGTGGGACCCTGGAATACTATTCCGCGTATATGGAGGTAATAGTTTGATTTATATGGGCGATCTATGATAAAGTGAAGCGCTGTTGATTGCTAAAGTATGTATGTTAGATAAAATTTATAGTATAAACTGTTGTGTGTATAAAGGAGTTATGTGGGTCGCAACCCATAGACCTGAGTTAATTGTATAATGTGAAGGCATGTATGAAATAAGGTAATGCGAAGGGGTGACGATGAAAAGGTAAGGGTTTATTATATTGAGTTATCAACCAAAGAGTCACTCATGGTTAAATCTTTCGCATGCAATTGATTGATAAGGTGAATCGAAAAGTTGAAAAGGGTAATTATGGGGTTAATTCCACTAACCCTACATGTGTTGATGTTTTGTTAATTGCGACCTATGGTTGCATCAATTTGGTATCAGAGTGAGTAAAATCTCTTTTGGGAGAAATCAGAACAAGCAGAGTTTTGATGATGATGACAGAATTAATCTATGCATAAGATATTGATAACAAAGCCGAGTGAGATTAAGTGTGATTGTGGATCAGAGGAGAAGAAGTCAAATTATAAATCTGAAAAGGTGGAGACAAGTGCATGAAGAAAATTCAAACAGTAAAATCTGACAAAGTGATGGTTGTTTTCTTATGGAGAATGGAGATTCACTCGAATGTGAAGAATGGATGGAGGTTGCTTGTGAAATCATATAGGTAGTGTTTTGTGTTAAATCTAGGTTGAGTTTTACAGGTTGCAGACAAAGGAGAAATATCTCAGCAAGGAAATTTGTAAAGAAAATAAGAACCAGTTGTGTTCTTGAAGGAAGAGTAAAGTGGATACTCTGAAGAAACATGGCAAAGAACCTTAATGTTCTAGTTGAAGGTTGGACAGCAAGGACAAGAGTGTTCTCAGAAGAAAGTAGAATTGCAGAAGCCAAGGAGCAAAGGAGTTGCTCAATAGAGGTTCCATAGATAGAGAACTAGTGTTACCAGAAGACCGAGAGGAGGCTTGGTGAGGTACTTGCAGCAGGTATGGAGAATTGCTGAGAAGGAGAGGCTTAATGCAGTTCACAAGAGACAGAAGAATGACTATTGATATTCATAGCAGAGGTTCGTAGAGAAGCCAAAGTAGAAGAAGAGTGGAGAAATATGACAAGGTAAATAGCATAGGGAAGATAACTCAAGAAGAGTTTGACATAGAGAAAGCTTAGATAAATTTTCAACTTAGATTATTGATGGATATGTTGTAGAGAAATAAGGTAGACCAGAGGTATGGTTGGAATATGAGAAAGAAAGTTAAATGGCATAGGCTACAAGAGAAGAGAAAGCAGCAGGTGAATATGTAGCTAATAGAGGAGTTGAGGAAGCTTGAGCAGATAATGAATTTTCAATTGAAGATAGAGAAGCTCAAAGGAGTTGAGCTATAGCAAAACAAAACTGCTGGAGATGAACAAGTTCCTTTTGAACTTGAAGATGGAGCAATTATGTCTGAAACATCAGTTGAGGCTACTCAGTCTTATGATTTTTAAATTAAAATTTTTTGTATGGGTGCAGGTGTAATACATGATGATGGAAAATATTTCAGTATTGTCAAAGAAAAGGAAGCAGAGAGACAGAATCTGAATTCTATTTTAAAAAAGAAGGATGAGACAGTCAGGTCTCATGAGGAAGTTCATACACAGTTGAAGGAAGATATTTCTTTTCAGCATACTGATAGAGTTGTAAGCAGAGGAATTTTGGCTTATATTGGTAGCCAAAAGCGAGAAAAATAATTTTACTTTTGTAAACCTAAGCAAGGTATTTTCTTTTATGAAGAAAGTGAAGATGTGAAGGAAGGACAATATGAAGATATTGTGAGATGTTTGACTGTCATGGGCAGCTCAAAAGAAGAAAAGTTATTGGAGACTATTATGAGAAAGGCCAAAAATGATTTTATAATTTTTAAGTGTAAATAAGAGATTAGAGTGCTAGAAGAATTATTAAGAGAGCCTAAAAGTGAAGAGGAAATTACAGCCAAAGAAGAAGAGATGTTTATAACATCTAAGGAGACTGAGGTGAGTTTAGATTTTCAATTTTATGATGTATTTGCAGGTAATGAAGAAGATACAAATGAAGTTGTAATAAAGGAGATGGAGGACATCTTATTTTTTGAAGGTAAGAGCGAAATTCAAAGGCAGTATGAGGATGAACAAGATTTTGTCTTCAAAGACAATAAAGATGAAGGAGAATGGAATTTTAATCAACAGTTGGAAGAAAATTTTGACACAGGCAAAGAAGATCTCATGCAATGTAAGATTATTTGGGTATGTGATAGTGATAATTCTATCATGAAAAAGCATGGAATAAGACATTCAAATGTCTTATGCATCTTTGAAAGACGTGGAGAAGAAGTTGAAGATAGCAAGAGTTCTGAAACTCTTACACAAAGGAAAGGACAACAACAACAAAGTAATTTGGATAGAGAAATAGAGAATTTGATGAAGCTTATGAGAAATGAACATAATAAAATGAGCTACAGATAGGGAAGACAAATAATCCATTGGATGAAAGGTTGGATTGTAACAAACATTAAAGGAAAATTCAATGGACTATTACAAACAAAGATATGGAAACCAGGAGAAGCAAGGAAAGACAATAGTATCCATGGACAAGAGTTGAAAGGAACAAAGAAATCACTGAAGAATAAAGTATGGGATCCAGGAGGGCAAAGATTGGAAGCACATGATCTGGAGATCATGCTTATTTTCTACCTTGGGCATCTGATGCAGGAGCATCATGGTTCCGAAAATTTGTACATTTAGTTGAATCTAGGGGGTCTTGTGTTTTTCAAAAGAGTTGGTTTTCCTAAGTATTTAATATAATTTTCAATATTTTGAGTGATTTAGGTGATACATTTAGAATAGGATTTAGTTAAATATTGAGAGGCATATTTGTAAATGTTCTCAAATGTAGTAGAACATGAGTGATTGATGAGTGATTGAGATATTCTGAAATATTGTAAATCTTAGATTAGAAATTAGTTCATGATTTATGGAGGATCCTTAGGATTTAGTTGAATTTTGAGATCCTCAAGGGATAAAGAAGATATTTTAGGAATTAATTGAGGACTTGGAGGATTTAGGGATTTTGTTGAGTAACTTATGTGTTGGGTATGTGTTATATTCTTTCCACGACTAAGCACGCGCGGGGGGGGGGGTAAGAGGGGGGGCGATAGCCCCCCCTGTCGAGGTCCGGGGCAGCGCCCCGGCGAAAATTTTTTTTCCTTAATTTCCGGTGGGTAGTCCGCGTCCATGGTTTTGTGCATGGTTTTGCACATGGTTTTGGGGTACAATGGTTTTCGGCCCCTAGTATTTATGTAGATCCATCAAGGGAACTATGGTTATGTTCTAATCCAGGGTTTATGGATTGGGGTTTACGTATGCTTCGGCATGTATATATATGTGTTGTAACACTAAAAGGAATATAATGAAAAATCAAGCTGGTCGTCCCAATTTGGGATCCAGGGGAAAATCTCTGTGGATCTCTGCTTTATGCTCTTATGCCTCGTTATTATTTATTTTCTCACATAAGATTCGTGTATGATACTTCGTTCTCTGGTTAAAACTCTACATTTGGCATCGTAGTCAGGCTTCGACTTCAAGGACGCCTTTGCCGTCGAGGGTTTTAGTTCGAGCTCGAGGTAGACCCCCGTTCAGCGGGAAGATCCTACGGGATCGATTCCAATCTCAGAGAAGATGGCAAGCGGCGAAAGATAGAGATCGAGAAATTTAATGGTTAGAGTTTTAAGTTATGGAAGCTCAAGATGGAGGATCCGCCGGTGGATAAAGATCATGGACCGGCAGATATCCAGGTACTAAACCAACAACAATGTCAGATGAAGACTGGAAGAAACTGGATCGGAAGGCTAAAAGCACAATACGGTTGTGTGTCTCAGATTCAGTATTGTTGAATGTATCTGGGGAAGCTACGGCAAAGACCTTGTGGGAAAAGCTAGGGACTTTGTACCAATCTAAGTCTCTGGTGAATAAGTTGTTCCTGCGGAAAAAGCTGTATAACCTGAGGATGAAGGATGGAGACTTAGTGACAGAGCATCTGAACGCCTTCAATACTGTGGTAAGTCAGTTGTCGTCTGTTGATATTAAAATCTCAGATGAAGATAAGTGCATCAGTTTGTTGTGCTCTCTACCAGACTCGTGGGACAGTCTGGTTATTGCAATAGGTAGCAATACAACTACCTGGAATTTTGATGACATTGTCTCAGCCTTGCTGTCGGAGGAAATGAGACGGAGAAATATGGAGGGTCAGAATGGAGATGCCTTATCTGTACGAGGAAGGTCCCAGAACAGAAACACGAATAAGGTTTCGAGTGGGAGATATAAATCTAGAGGGAGATCTAAATCTCCCGGAAAGTTTGTAAAGGTGTGCTGGAAATGAGGAAAGGAAGGGCACTACAAAAAGGAATGCAGATCTAAAGCTCCTGAGAAAGGAAAGGGATCTGATGAAGGTCCTTCTGCAGAGGCAAAAACCACCTCGGATGAAGGTGGTGATGTGTATTTGGCTTCTTCTTCAAATACACATGTAGATCATGAGTCATGGTTGATTGACTCAGGTGCATCCTTTCACTTCACTCCCCATAGGGAGTGGTTCTGCGAGCATGAGAAATATGATGGTGGTGATGTCTTCCTAGGGGATGATAGGAAGGCCAGAATCATCGGACGTGGAAAGGTCAAGCTGAAGCTGCAAGGTGGGAGGATTAGAACACTTCCTGGTGTTCTGCATATTCCTGCATTGGCCAGAAATCTGATTTCTGTAAGCAAGATGGATGATGCAGGTGTAAAAACAATGTTCGAGAAAGATGCCTGCAAGATGGTTCGGGGAGCACTGGTATTAATGCGGGGAGTTCGGACTGGAACTCTGTACAAGCTACAAGGTAGCACTGTTATTGATGGGTGTAATAGTTCTGTGGTCCCTGAAAGTGGGACGGAAAGCCTAGCTGTGTCTGGAGAAAAGACCATGCTATGGCATCAAAGGCTTGGACATATTGGAGAGAAGGGCCTTCAGATACTGCACAGAAATGGTATGGTAGAAGGTATGTCTAATTGCTTTCTGGATTTCGATTCTGTGAACATTGTGTATATGGGAAGCAGAATCAGGTGAGTTTTCCTTCTGGTGCTAAGAGGGAAAAAAAGATATTAGAACTTGTGCACAGTGATGTGTTTGGGCCTGTGTCAGTTCCATCACTGGGAAAGTCTGTGTACTATGTTTCATTCATAGATGACTTCTCAAGGAATACATGGATATATTTCTTGAGGAAGAAATCTGAATTCTTTGACAAATTTAAAGAATTTAAGGCTCTGGTGGAAAACCATACAGAGAAGAAGATAAAGGCGTTGAGGACAGATAATGGTGGGGAGTTCTGCAAGAAGGAATTTGAAGAGTTCTGTAAGAAGTGTGGTATAGCACGGCAGAAGACTACTCCATACACACCTCAGCAAAATGGAGTTGCAAAAAGAATGAATAGAACACTGATGGAAAAGGCAAGAAGCATGCTCAGTGGTACTAGGTTAGGACAAGAATTCTGGGCAGAGGCAGTGGAGACTGCATGTTACTTAGTTAACAGATCACCTTCATCAGCGTTGGAGGATAAGACCCCACATGAGGTATGGACTGGTAAGAAACCCTCTATTTCACATCTAAGGGTATTTGGGTGTGATGCATATGTACATGTTCCAAAGGAGAAAAGGACCAAGTTGGATAATAAATCTGAAAGGTGCATCTTTATTGGGTATAAGGATGGTTTAAAGGGTTAAAAGCTTTGGAACCCAGAAACAAGGAAGGTTGTGTACAGCCGAGATGTGGTGTTTAGAGAAGTGAAAGATGTTGTTAAACATGAAGTCCTACCAAAGGAACCTGAGAAGATAGAGTTTGAGCTAAAGGAGGATGAATCAGACTCTACAACAGAAGAAGACTCAGAAGATGAAGAGCTACAAACTCCAGCTTTGAGAAGATCAGTTCGGGAAAGAAGGCAACCAGAAAGGTATAGTCCATCTGCTTTCTGTTCAGGTTTTGCCTTAACTATAACTGATGATGAACCCAGAACTGTCAGGGAGGCAGTAGATTCAGAGGATGGAAAACTCTGGAAAGAGGCCATGGTTGATGAAATGGCATCCTTGCACAAAAACGATGCATGGGATCTGGTGGAGTTGCCGGCTGGAAGGAAGCCCATTGGGAGCAAATGGGTGTTTAAGAAGAAGATGAATGTAGAAGGCAAGGTGGAGAAATACAAAGCTCGGTTGGTAGCGAAAGGTTATTCCCAGGTGCTGGGAATTGATTTGGTGATATTTTTTCTCCTGTTGCCAAAGTCACTTCTATTAGATTACTTTTATCTATTGCTGCTGCATTTGATTTTGAGATAGAACAGATGGATGTGAAGACAACATTTCTTCACGGAGATCTAGAAGAGGAGATCTACATGAAGCAACCTGAAGGTTTTATGGTGAAGGGTAAGAAAGAACTAGTATGCAGGTTGAAGAAGTCTCTGTATGGGTTAAAATAGTTACCAAGGATGTAGTATCAGAAATTTGATACCTATATACGGGGACTTGGCTTCACCAGAAGCAAGGAGGATCACTGTGTTTATTTTAAATTAATTAGTGACCGTGTTATTTATTTGGTCTTGTATGTGGATGATATGTTGTTGATTGGAAATGACAAAGAAATTATCCAAGATTTGAAGACCCAACTGTTCTCCAAATTCGACATGAAGGATCCTGGTGTTGCAAACTATATTTTGGGCATGGAAATTAAGAGAGATCGGGCAAAGAGGAAGCTCTGGTTAAACCAGAGGAAGTATGTCGAGACTATATTGCAAAGGTTCAATATGCAGGATAGTAAACCGGTGAAGGTTCCTATTCCTGTAGGTGTAAAGCTGTCAGCTGAACAGTGTCCCAAGACACAAGAAGAAGAGGAGTATATGTCCCGTGTTCCATATGCAAGTGCAGTGGGTAGCCTGATGTATGCAATGGTCTGTACTAGACCAGACATTGCACATGCAGTGGGAGTATTGAGCAGGTTTATGTCAAACCCATGGAAGGAGCATTGGACAGTAGTGAAGCGGGTTTTCAGATATTTATGTGGCACTAGTGATTATGGCTTGTGCTACCAGGGAAGACCAGGATTGGAAAGAATGTTGGAAATTTGTGGTTTTGTTGATGCAGACTGGGCTGGAGATCTGGACCAAAGAAGATCTACAAGTGGGTATGTGTTTAGACTATTTGGAGGTGCAGTCAGTTGGATGAGTAAAAGATAGTCTGTAGTGGCTCTTTCAACTACAGAGGTAGAATACATAGCAGCCACTCATGCAAGCAAGGAAGCAGTTTGGTTGCAGAGATTGTGTTCAAGTATGGGGTAGGTACAACAAGCTATAAGGATAGACCGTGATAGCCAAAGTGCAATTTTCTTGGCTAAAAACCCTGCTTATCATTCAAAGACAAAGCACATTGATGTTCAATATCACTTTGTTAAAGATATGGTTGAGGCTAAAAGGGTGTTGCTGGTAAAGGTGGACACTTTGAACAATGTTGCAGATGCATTGACGAAGTCTGTGAGCACTCAGAAGTTCTCTTGGTGTAGAGAAACAATGGTGCTGAGTTGAAGAATTGGGCCACGGACTAAGCTCTCTTGTGACCCTCGTGTCAAAAAGAAAAAGTGGGAGAACAAGTTGGGTATGTGTTGGGTATTATTTCATGACTAAGCACGCGGGCAGGGGTAAGAGGGCGACAGCTCCCCCTTGTGTTGGGCTAATGAGGGCTGCTGTGGTGGATAGCCCCCTGCCGGGGTTCAGGGCAGTGCAGCGCCTCGACGAAAAAAAATTCCTTTCCTCTTTGTTTTCAGTCCGTTGCCCATGTTTTGTGCATGAGTTTGCACATGGTTTTGGGGTACGATGGTTTTCAACCCCTGGTATTTTGTAGATCTGGTCAAGGGAACTACGGTTATGTTCTAATCCAGGGTTAATGGATTGGGGTTTATGTATGCTTCGACATGTATATATATGTGTTGTAACACTAAAAGGAATATAATGAAAAATCAAGCTGGTCATCCCGATTTGGGATTCAGGGGAAAATCTCTGTGTTGATCTGTTTTATGTTTTATGCTCTCGCTATTGTTTATTTTATGTTATAAGATTCGTGTGTAGATAATTTTTGTTCAAGGTTAAAACCTAAATTATGGATTTGAGCCAGAATTGGTTACAGAACCTTTTTTATATATTTGTAAAGCCTCAAAGGCACAAACAAGTAGAGTGGAAAAAGAGAGAGATATAGACTCTTAATTGTAAGCCTATGTGCACAGAGAGAGAGAGAGAGAGGAAGAGAAAAGGGCCATGAAAAAGGCGTATCAAACCAAAGCCAGATTTTAAACAGAGTTTGCTTGTATTTGTACAATTTATATGTTTAATGAGAAATCGAATTTCAGTTTGACGATGTGTCATTTACGTTATGTGTTGAGTGATTTGTAATAGAAGAATTCGATATCAGTATAAACTTATGTGTAGGATTGTAAAGAAAAAATTATGAAATATGGAAGAAGAGGAATAGTACAAAGTGTGCTATGTATTCAAGTTCAAGATAGTATAATGGCTATATGAATAAAAAACAAAAATAAGCTCAGGAGAGATTTGCGTTGAATAATTCTGAACAAGCTCAGGAGGAGTACCGTAACAGAGTTGCAGAGCGGTGATGGCAGAAAGTACATAAATCAAATAAGGCAGAAGATACGGAGAAGAATTCCAAAGAGGAAATCAATGGAAAGAATTGAATCGCAGAACCGAAGATTTAAGGTTTGACGGCAACGATCAGTGTGGGCAGAAGAGGTGAAGAAGATCTGCGTGAAGGTGAATAGATGATCATGATTAGATCGCATATCCGAATGCGAGAGATGAATGGTTAAGATGACTTCACAGGGTAAATTGATAAATTGTGAAGTGGACGCGTGTCGGCATGGCACTATTTCGCATCAGCAATTAATAAGTTTATAAGTTAAGGACTTCGCAAGATGAATAAGATAACTTATGATGCGGTAAGAATTGAGATATGTGATGCGATGAGTGGAGGCCATGTGTCAGCATTGTGCATTAGCACACATCGCAGGTTTTAAAGTTTAGCATTAAAGAGTTCACACGATAAAGTGTTTCAGTTGCAATGTGATGTGGACGGGAGATGGCATGTGAGCAGATACAGCATGGTCATTAGATCTGGCGAAGATCTGTGGTGGATATTACAATACGACTTCGCATCGTCGATTGTATCATTTACATTTAAGTTGAAAGTTAAGTTTGCCGACTTGTAATGCGCTATGATGGGTCGAAAGATGGTGGGAACCTGGAATCCTATTCACGTATATGCAGGTAATAGTTTGAGTTATATGGGTGATATGTGATAAAGTGAAGTGTTTTTTATTGCTAAAGCATGTATGTTAAATAAACTCTATAGTATAAACCGTTGTGTGTATAACGGAGTTATGTGGGCCATAACCCACAGACCTGAGTTAATTGTATATTTTGAAGGCGTGTATGAAATAAGGTAATGCGAAGGGGTGAGGATGAAAAGGTAAGGGTTTATTATATTGATTTATCAACCAAAGAGTCACTCATGGTTAAAGCTTCCACGTGCAATTGATTGATAATTTGAACCAAAAAGTTGAAAAGGGTAATTGTGGGGTTAATTCCACTAACCTTCCATGTGTTGATGTTTTTTTAATTGTGACCTATGGTTACATCAATGACTATCATGATCTTGCTACTATTGGGTGTGGAGCCTAATTATCTTGTTTATTTTGTATCACAGCGTTGGACCCCTATACGTTAATGGGGGCAGCAATGCCGCCCGTAATTAAACGCTGCCTGGGGGGTCCAAGGGGGGGTGGTTGTGACTTTATAGAGCCCCTCCTTGGTGGGGGGTTTTGGGGGCAGCGCCCCCAAAGCTACAAACAGATGTAAAATTGCCTTGTAAAAGTATAGTAATTTCTAGTCAATCTGGGCCGTTCATTAGGCGGATGATATGACGATAGAAGTTATGTTTAGTTTAGGCTTTTTTGCCCTAGAAGGAAACCCCTCACTTGTATGAGGGTATTGTATTGCGGATGTGTATTGTATGTGTATTCTCGGAGCGAAAAACAGATAGGGAGACTGTGAGAGAGAACATAATATATTACAAAGGATCTGATGTAGGTTGTGTCTCTTCATTTTGTTGGATAATAGAAAGGAAGGACTGGCTGTTCGGGGTGGACATAGCCCAAACTGGGTGAACCACATATATCTGTGTCTCTCTAGTTTTATGTGTTTTGTGTGCTTGTGTTTTCCACATATTTTATGTGTTTCATTGCTCTGTAATATTTAATTCTCTAATAGCTACATCATTATTAAGGTCTTTGGATTTGGTTATAAGAATTATATATGTCTCTTGATGTAAAGGTCATTAAAATACCCATGTTGTATATCATTCTACAATCTATTCATGTATGCGCTATTGGGATCAAGTCATGATATCCCATTACTTTGGGACATTGATGTAAAATTTTAGCCCAATATGTAAATCCCATATGTTGGGTAATTGATGGAATCATGGGAGCATAGAGTCTTTGGTCATAGGAAAGGTCATATTTTGTAGAGTCATAAAGTATTGCAATATATTGAGAATGTTCAGCATATGCTTAGGGGGGGCATAGTCAATATGCAGGTTTCATGATTCATATTCAGTAGGTAAGAGCTTCAACAATTGGCACTACAAGGGAAGTACTTCATTTAGCCGGGTTCAACAATTTTCCCTTGATGTCAAAGGGGGGGAGAAGCTTGGTGTTTGGAAATAGGTATTTTGATAGAATTCTTGATGTTTGCAGGTGTGTTTGCAGGTATTTTCAAGTAGTGACCAAACACCAAAGTGATTTCCATCAAGTCCAAAGGGGGGGGATTGTTGGAATTATGGCTAATGTTATAAAAAATACATGTAGATTGAAACTGATATTTGTAATATGATAAAGAAAAATACTTGAATCTACTCTAAAAATTGCAGAAACCAATTACAATCACAAAATCACATGAACAAGAAAGTGAAATAATTTCAATCACACAACATAAATATTTATCTAGGGAAAGAATCATCTAAAGAACCTGATATCTGTATATTGCATAAGTCAGAAAATATGAGAACAATACAATTCTTCTCTTAGGCTTGAGAGATCTCTGCATTATGTTTGTTTGTTTCATTGATTCCTAGGAAAGATTGGCTCAATACTTAACCTAATTGATTGGCCTGAGGAATCTGTATTTCCTTGCGCAATTTCCTACGAAATTAAGCCCCTATTAACAAGGAAAATACCCAATAATGATTGTGTAATACATCAATGCTCTCCTATAACTCCATGCACCATGTGTACAATTGGATGATTATACAACTGATAGTACACTTCCCTTTAACTCCAATCTCAACTGGGTCTTTCTCATAACTAGCATCCATGCCTTATTTTTGAGTGAATTATCAATTATCTAATTGATCACTGCATGTGAATTAAATCTATTTTAGTTCACTTTACCTCTCACTAGTTCCTCCATCGGCTAGAACTAGTTAAACTAATTTTAACTCAAATAAATTAAGTTAATTAATTACAACTAAAAATAAACTCAATTAAAGCTCTTGTAATGTAGGAGATTCTCTACATGCCTCCAATTTGACCCTCAATTTGAATTAACTGAACCAACTAATTCTTCCTAACTTAGTTGACTCATACAAGTTCTCATGTGATGTGGAATTACAATTTCCTTCTAATTTAATTAAGGGAAAATTAAATTAGAAGCCTCTTCTTACTTCCATTTTCAACACTACCTCTCAACAAGAAAGGGATTGTCTACTACCCGATTATGCCTCTATGGAACTCAAATTTTCCTCTTGACAGTCCCTTCATCAAAATATTTGCATCTTGCTCCTCTGTGGTATTGTACTCTAATAAAATAATCCTCCTTTGCACACAATTTCTAAGATGGAGATATCGGATATAAATATTCTTGGACCTGTCATGAAAATTTGGATTAACCGAGAGTTTGATGCAACTCTGGTTATCACAATAAATCATGGTCGGCTCCATCTCTTGACGATGTTGAAAATGGAAACAAGAAATCTTGAAAATGGCACCCAGAAGGATTCTAGTTTAATTTTGCCTTAATTAAAATTAGAAGTAAATTGTAATTCCATCACATGACAGCTTGTATGAGTTAATTGAGTCAGGAATACTTAGTTAGCTTAGTCAATTAGATTTAAGGGTCAAAATAGAGGCATGTAGATTTCACTCTAAGTTTTAAGGGGTCCAGTTCCAGTTTATTTTGATTTGTAATTAGTTAACTCAATTATTTGAGTTAAAATATATTTAACTAGTTCTAACTGAGTGATGAGATAGTGAGAGGTATAGTGAATTAAATCTGACTTAATTCACATGCAGTGATCAATCAAATAACTAAAAATTTGCTATAAATAGTTTTTGCATGTCAATTATAAGAGTGACCCAATTGAGATTGGATTTAAAGGGAAGAAGACTATCAGTTGTATATGCGTGAGGTCATTTGAATGCCTTGGATGCATTGCGAAATCAATTACTTGGAATTTCCTAATTAATAGGAGCTCAATTAGCCTATGAATGCATAATCAAGGTTGGTATGTCAGGTGCAGGGAAGTGGTCAAATATTGGACCAAACCTTCCAGGATCAGTGTGAGACAGTCTGAGATAGTGCAAAGGTTTCTCAAGAAGGGAAATAACATTGTATGGTTTCATGTTCTTGAATTTATGCAATATACAGATAGTGGGGTTTTTAGTTGAGGCTTTCCCCAAATAAATCTTTGTGTTGTGCGATTGAAATTATTTCTCTTTCTTTTTCATGTGATGGTGCGATTGAATTTTTTTTTCCACAATTTTTAGAATAGATTCGGGTGTTTTTTTATCATATTACAAGATCAGTTGAATATATGTGGATTCTCTACAAACCAAACAACCCAACAAGGATCTTCCTCATTCATATTGCCTCACAGGTTTCTTGACAAGCATCCATGTACTTTGCTTTTGTTGAAATGAGTGCAACTGATCTCTACTTCCTATTGTACTAGGAAACTATTGTTGACCCAATACTGAATATGCCCCATGATGTCCTCTTCCTTTTAGATGGACTCCCTACCCAATCTACATCTATGAAGCCTTAAATCTTCACTCTCTTTTTTTTGCTTGTACCAAAGACCAAACAGAGTGGTGCCTCTTAGGTATCTCAACACATGTTTTGATGCCTTCCAATAGAGCTTGGTAGCCTTAACCATAGCTTGACTAACTTGGTTAACATTATAACACATTTTTGGGCATGTGTTCACCAACAGTACATGAGTTAACCCACAGGCTTCCTGTAGATGGTAGATTCTACCACTTTGCCTAAAGTAACATCTTCCTTCCTCAAATTCCCTGCTAAAGGAGTCTCCATGGGATTACTTCTCTCCATGTGAAACTTATTCAGAATATCATTGGCATACTTTCCCTGAGATACAAACAGTTCACAATCTCTTTACCAAATTTCCAAACCAAGGGAATAATGCAAGAGCCCCATATCCTTCATCACAAATTGTAATATTCCTAATTATCCCAAGCTAATAGGAATATTTCATTTTGTGTTAGTCTTCTTAATTGATGAATAAAATGTAAAGGAGAACATAAAAAATCCTAAATGCATCCAAATAAATCAATGCCCAATGTGAACAAAGGCAAATCAAGGTTGTTTCAAATAAAATACACTTGCATGTGAACAAGGGTTGAGGAGATTGACTGGGTCAACAGGACCAAATCACAGCACTGTCTAGATACAATGTACCTCATGGAGGGACAATGCAGTTCTAGAAGGAGGCCCTCATGTGAAAGGAGATAATTCTTCAAGGTGGTTTAGGGTTTGCCAAAGCTCTCATCTTATAAAAGGAAGGGGAAGGCTCAAGAGAAGGTTATTGATTATATTATACTTTCAGAGTATATTTTCTGTTTAGACATATCTCATTCTCTTGGTTGTTTAGCAGAGAATTGTGAGGATTTCTTGTTTAGGGATTCTCTCTCCTTCCATTGAGTAGCTCTTGGAGGGCATTGTACTACTCTTCCACTATCAGGAATTTGGCCAAGATCTATCTCCCTTAGACAGCATAAATCCTATTGGGATTTACTTTTTTTAGTGAGCTGCAGCAAGTGGAGACTAGATCTGCTCAGATCTAGATTTTACTAGTGCCTCTTCTCAGTGAGTGTGTCTTTTAACCTCATGAAAGAGTGTATTGGCAGTTTGGGCTTCAAATCTTGATCTTGGCATCAGGCCAAATTTTGCTTCAAGTCTATAGTGGAGTTTATCCTCTTGGACTACATTATTTCCAATTGCAAAGTTGCAGGGTATTTTGGCATTCAGTTGGAGAAGAGATCTCTGGTGTAAAGGAGTCTTCCTTGCACTGTGGTGATCCATGGATTGGCCAACCAATCCATGTATGTTTAAGATCTGATTCATTGTTGTATCTACTTCAGAATTTCTGAAGCATTCTGCAGATTTGCTACAGTAAAACTCAGATCTACTCTTGTTCTTTCATGTATTGCTGAAATCCCCAAGGGGAATGTATAATAAAGACATTTCTACATCTGGATCTGTTGTAGATCTAATTTTTCATGTAAAATATTTCTATAGGTCTAAGTTTTCAGATACTGCTATATTATATTGTTCTTTTCATATGTATATCTGTAGATCTACACTTTTATGCAGTGGATCTCATGAAACCCTTGCCGGGTTATTCTCTGTGATGTATAAAGGAGCTTAATCTCCATTTTTCTTCATTATTTCATGTAATAAACTATAGATCTGATATTCAAGATATTTTTTATTCAAACACTTCAGAAAATCACGCTGCATGAGCTTCAGTTACTTTCTTTTGAGTCAAGTCATGGGGATTGGGCATTTTTAAGCCATATCGGGAGTGGTAGATCTATTTAACATAACTAGAGTCATTTTTTTCAGCAAAAATTTGGTATGTAAGTCTCTTATGACCTAAGATAAGGGATCCCACCATCCTTTTCCCTTATTTTTACGCAAATCTTTCAAGTTAACGTTTTTAGGGCTAAAATAGTTGCTTTTCCCCACTTTGGGTTGAATAAATGAACCTTAATTCTTGCTATTGTACTCAAAATTGATGCTGAAGTGTTTATTCACACATTCCATGGATGATTAGCTTGCTTCAGCTCTATAATTGTGTTCACATATTGTTGCAATCCATTATTGGGCATTTTCCTGCCATTCTAGGTGTGAAAGGTTTGTTTATCTCACCTAGTTTGCTTGGTTTCTAATTTCCTCTTGGATTTGGATCTTATATTATCATATCTAAGAGATCCAAGGGCTAATATTGTTTATTGTAGCATACGTTCTTGAAAAATGAATTTTTCAGGCATTCTTTGCTAGCAATCCCAATTTGGGGATATTATAGTGGTATCAGAGCATAGTCTTGGCTCAGCCTATGAGTTCCAGCCATCATAGGGAGCAAGATTAGAATGATGAAGAGGATTATATTGATCTCATCACTTTTCAGATCCAAGAAGGACCTCCCCAAGGAGGTTAAGAAGATGAAGGGTTTCAGTGAAACTCCTAAAGGGTTTCAAGAAGAGGAAGAGCCATGCATTTCCTATTATCAGAGAGGAGAAGACAAGAGGCATAGAGGACACTTGGAATATGAGATTCTAAGTGAATAAAAAGCTAAATCTAGAGCCTCCAAGGAGAATCTATCTTTACCTTAGTTCATTCATCTTGAGGAAGCGGGATGTACATCTTTGCATGCTGCTGATATAGAGCAACAGAGTTGCGCTGCATTGTGCAAAGGCAGTGATGAAGAAAAGAGGACCCATGCCTTATGGGAGCATTCACATGAAAGCTTTAATCATTAATAAAAGGAGGAAGAAATGGTAGATATTAGACATCTTGAAGTGAGAAACCCTTTCTCCTTTGTAGATGACTCTTTCTCAATGAGCACTCCCCAGCTCAAAGAGAAACTTCTACTTGCAGCAATTATAAGGCCTCACTGGTTTTGGAAGACCATGCATGAGGAGGAGGTCTCATCAAGAGATCCCATGAAAGGTGCACTTCAACATTTCATGGAGTGCAAAGTTCTTCCACGATCTGAGGAGGCTCTTTCCTTCTCACACTTAGATCTTCATGGATTCAAGGAGGAACAGATAGATGATGGAGGACATCTTCGGATGGATAAAATCTCTCATGCTTTTTTTGGACACTCCTTGAGCCACACACATCATGATGGGAGGTTTTTTCCTACCACCTATTTGGATCCTTATGGGATCACATTGATCCTTGGGAAAATTGTATTTCGATGCCCCATGAAATGAAAAGACAGAAATTTGAATTGGGAAGATGGTAGCCCTCATGGGAGTACCAAGATTAAGGATGAAAGGAGACATCCACAATTGGTTGAATGGATGTGGATGGAGAGCAAGAAGCTAGTGAGCTACTTGCAAATTTATGATACCGGGCAGCAGGAGGCTTGGCTGCGCTGGTTACTTCTGAAAGAGTTTGGCCATCATCCTTTTTCTAAGGGTATGTGGAGGAAAGATGTGTGGCAAGATACTTGCATCATTGAGCAGCAAGGAGTATGGGCACATTGTGTTGATATTAATTTCTTCATATCAATCACCATGTTTTCACTACATGATTTATATGATGGAGGTATGGGGAAGCAACAAAATCTTTTGTTTCTTTGGATGTTCTTGGGAGAGCAAGAGCAGAGTTGCTCTCACACATTGCATGATGTTGCAGGAGTAGAAGATGGCACTATCATAGTGCAAAGGGGCTACTCCTTGGCCTTATATTTTTAAGAGGTACTTTCCCCATGGGAGAGACTTCTTATGTGTAGCAGCATTATGGGAGATGCCTTTGACATTCTACATGTCAAAAATTGGAGCCATGAGTTGGAGGGAACCCATTTTCATTGGCCAACAGCGTTACCATTTTGGAGCTGGGACTTATTGATGGAGTATCCCCAGGATCATTTCACACTTGATGCACTTGATGGGAAAAGAGGAGGTAAGGAATATGAGGTAGTAGATGAGGACATCCATTACTATGATGTACTCTTCTTATCTTGGATTTCCAAGCATGAAGAAGAGGATCTGCAGGCAACACTTGGCTCATTTCTCTTCATGGAAGTGTGCCAAACTACTATGGAGGATCTATTCATGGATCCATGTGTCTTCTTACTTCCAACATATGGTAATATCTTTGTTTGTGCATCACAATATATGCATGCTCTTACCATCTCTTGGCAGTGCATTGCTCCAAAAATAGGCAAGCTCTTGATTTTGCTCCTTGACCAATGTTGGGCCAAACCATATTATGGAGATAGCCATCTCTTATGTGGCCTTGGGTGGATGTTTTGTTATTACATGTGTGTTCATTTGATTCATATGATTAACCATGCATCAAGAAACAATTTTCCATGTATTTCTCTAAAGCAGCAGTTTGAGAAATTGTGTTGTCACCACTTGGGAAACTGTTGGTACCTTCTAGCACCTTATGAAACCATCAGTAATTCCCCTATTTTGATGCCAATCATTATCCCACTTGCTGGTGTTGTTTTTATCTTGATTGGAGACATGATGTTGAGTAAGGCACATGGGTTGAATGTGTCCTTTTGGTAAGGAGATTCCCACATTTTCTGCAGTCCATGTTCTAATGGGAACATGGGAAGAGTTATGGCCACCATAGCCAAATATTTGTTTCTCTTGGAGGTGGGCCAATTGTGTTATGGGATTCCAAATGATGATGCTCTCCTATCCATCACATGTGGAATGTTTTGGGCCAACTGGTTTTACAGCGTTGGAGGGAGGATCTTTACAGATCTAATCTTCATGTTGCCACTTGAGGGCAATATCATTGCAGCCCAAGATCAGCAAGAACTCTACGCTTATCTTAAGTGGAGAGGAGGACAGCGCAGGGTAGGAAATTTTTTCTACTATGTTCAATTTTTCATCCCACCTTCTTTGCAGGAACCTAAGGTGGAGGAGAATTTTCTGGAGTTACTATGTTGGGAGGTGACTCATTCTATATAGATGATTGCTTGGGAGAAGATTCTCTCCCCATCCATTTCATTTCTAACCTTGCAGTTGCTTGAGGACAAACAACATTTTTGGAGGGGAGGACTGTAATATTCCTAATTAGCCCAAGCTAATAGGAATATTTCATTTTGTGTTAGTCTTCTTAATTGATGAATAAAATGTAAAGGAGAACATAAAAACTCCTAAAGGCATCCAAATAAATCAATGCCCAATGTGAACAGAGGTAAATCAGAGTTGTTTCAGTAAAATACACTTGCATGTGAACAAGGGTTGAGGATATTGACTGGGTCAACAAGACCAAATCACATCACTGTCTAGATACAATGTACCTCATGGAGGGACAGCGTAGTTCTAGAAGGAGGCCCTCATGTGAAAGGAGATAATTCATCAAGGTGGTTTAGGGTTTTCCAAAGCTCTCATCTTATAAAAGGAAGGGCAAGGCTCAAGAGAAGGTTGTTGATTATATTATAATTTCAAAGTATATTGTCTATTTAGACATATCTCATTCTCTTGGCTATTTAGCAGAGAATTGTGAGGATTTCTTGTTTAGGGATTCTCTCTCCTTCCATTGAGTAGCTCTTGGAGGGAATTTTACTACTCTTCCACTATCAGGCATTTGGCCAAGCTCCATCTCCCTTAGACAACATAAATCCTATTGGGATTTACTTGTTTCAGTGAGCTACATCAAGTGGAGACTAGATCTGCTCATATCTAGATTTTACTAGTGCCTCTTCTCAGTGAGTGTGTCTTTTAACCTCCTGGAAGAGTGTATTAGTAGTTTGGGCTTTAGATCTTGATCTTCGCATCAGTCCAACTTGTGCTTCAAGTATACAACATATTTTATCCTCTTGGACTACATTATTTCCAGTTGCAGAGTTGCAGGGTATTCTGGCATTTAGTTGGAGGAGAGATCTCTGGTGTAAAGGAGTCTTCCTTCCACTGTGGTGATCCATGAATTGGCCAAAAAATCCATGTATGTTTCAGATCTGATTCATTTCTGTATCTACTTCAGAATTTCTGAAGCATTCTGTAGATCTGCTACAGTAAAACTCATATCTACTCTTGTTCTTTCATGTATTGCTGAAATCCCCAAGGGGAATGTCTAATAAAGAAATTTCTACATATGGATTTGTTGTATATCTAATTGTTCATGTAATATATTGCTATAGAACTAATTTTTCAGCTACTACTGTATTATACTATGTTTTTCAGATCTAGATCTGCAGATCTGCACTTTTATGCAGTGGATCTCATGAAACCCTTGTCGGGTTATTCTCTGTGATGTATAAAGGTGCTTAATCTCCATTTTTCTTCATGATTTCATGTAATAAACTCCAGATTTGATAGTAAAGCTATTTTTTATTCAAACCCTTCAGAAAATCACGTTACATGAGCTTTAGTTACTTTCTATTGAGTCAAGTCATGGGGATTGGGCATTTTTAAGCCATATCGGGAGTAGTAGATCTATTTAACATAGCTAGAGTCATTTGTTTCAACGCAAATTTGGTATGTAAGTCTCTTATGACCTAAGATAAGGGATCCCACCATCCTTTTCCCTTATTTTTACACAAATATCTGAAGTTAACGTTTTAAGGCTAAAATAGCTGCTTTTCCCCACTTTGGGTTGAATAAATGAACCTTAATTCTTGCTGCTATACTGAAAATTGATGCTGAAGTCTTTCTTAACACATTCCATGGATGATTAGTTTGCTTCAACTCTAGCATTGTGTTCACATATTGCTGCAGTCCATTATTGGGCATTTTCTAGCCATTCTAGGTGTGAGAGGCTTGTTTATCTCACCTAGTTTACTTGGTTTCTGATTTCCTTTTGGATTTGGATCTCAGATTATCAGATCTAAGAGATCTAAAGGCTAATCTTGTTTTCTGTAGCATACATTCCTGAAAAATTAATTTTTCAGGCATGCCTTACTAGCAATCCCAATTTGGGGATATTACACAAATTCCCTTGCAAGATATTCTTTGAAATATTTGATCAGTTTCTTGTCGCCTGTCAGAATCAAATCATCAACATATAATACTATAAAAAAAAAAAATTCTTCAACCACAATTTGGTAAAGGTTCGCATCTGCTTCCCTTTTGGTGAAGCCTAACCCAGTGAACTAGTTGTCGATTGATCTGAATTGAATGTATTAGTTTTGTTGTGCTAAGTATCCAAACAACAATTGAAATGTGTGCATAATTTTCTCTGAAGTTTTCAGGTTAAACACATGGTTTTAGCATAGTTAAACAGATTTCTGTGTGAGGTTAAAGCATGTATTTTTTCTTGTATAATATTGTACAACAGTAAATAATAGATAAATAAACATCACATAGCACAATATACAGCAAATTTGATGAATCAGTTCACCCGGCCTCCTAGGCTACATCTGCTGGTCCAACTCCCAATGGCATTTCCATCATATCTTATTGCTCAAAAATGGTAACTACATGTGAAATAAAGCCACAATAGGTTGTGCTCTCTGTAAAAACCACTTTAGAATGCTTGAATTAGTTAGAGATGACTATTCATTTGCAGAAAATAGACAAAGGATGCTCAATACATTGCCCACACCCTAGTGCCCCTTGTGGCTCCTTGATATTTCCCGAAGCTAAACTTGCTGAATATGACCTCTGATGGCTCTAAAACATGTTCCAATGTGTTCAGAATGTTGAGAATACCCAAAATTGACTATCCATGCATCCAAATTGGTCGAAAAACCAAAGACTTATGACCAAAACAAGAATTTGCCCAATATCCCTTGAAGACCTCCTCCAAAAATGGAGGAACTCCAGTTAAGAGTGCCAATTTTGGCCAGCTCACCGAAAAATATGGAACGTGCCAAATTCGGCAGTAACAATTTGATGTGGCATTTAATGTCAGGGCAGTGTGGTCACATGACCCCCTGTCGGAACCGTCGGCATTGACCATGAAAAAAACGATTGTGGTTAGCATTTATTATACAGTTTTCGGCGCTGGTCCATCCAAACTTCTTAGTAACGGTTGCGGTAACCACCGGAAAATAAGCACTTGGGTGCAGGTGAAGGTCACATGGTATGTGACAGCAACAAGACTGAAAGTCGGCCCCTAAGGAGAGTTGGTCTCTTTGCGTAGCTCTGTCAGCATTTTCACCTCAATTGACTCAATTCCTCACCATGTGGTCTTCCACAACTTCTTGTAATGTTATTTATCGAATTCAGGAAATTTGACAAATAAACATAATCAACAACCTTTGAAATTAAATTGTATCTCCCGAACTTTATATTCTACTGCCAAACCTTATAACCAAGGTTTAACCCTTCGAAACTTTATGTTAATACCCGACGCTTTTCTTAACCAAACAACCTAGGCCTCGGGCCCACACATATAGTCAATGGCCCAATCAAATGTTCGCACCGTACCTTGGTTATCCTTCGTGCATCCTCCGACTACGACCACCGTCCGATGGCTTCCCTCCAGATCGACGGTGTTCAACGATATCGTGCGGCCTCCCTAGTCGAACGTTAGCGCGCAATGGCACACAAAAAGGAAATTTTCGGAATCCCGTCGTACGCCACGTGTCCACTACTCTATGGAATCGCTCTAAAATGGAAAATACCACTTGTCTCACGAAAAGCAATGCAATATGGGCAATCTGGTTTCGCAATTCCACTCGTGGTTTTTGGAACAGTGACTAACCAAAGTGAATTTGGGTTTACGCTATCCTTCTTATTCATTAACTTAGGTCTAACCTCGGGACAGAGACTCTCAGTTCATAGAAAACCAAACATACTTCTCTTTAGGCGAGATTTCACCACCATTAAACAGCGTCTGACGACCACTATTTCTCTACATAGACCTCATCTGCGGGTGGGATTTAATTCACAGAGTTTTTTCGAACAAAAAATGGATAGAGGGATGCGGAAACTGTGCAATAGTTCCCTTCAGAAATTATATAAGCACAGAGTTCAATCGCCTCACAGTTAAACAAAATTCCTCACAATACCAATTCAAGACAGTTTGACAATCAACAGGAATTGAAATTCATTCAACCAGAAGCAATTTCTTAACACACAAATTTTATTACAGAAAAATCTCCTCCCCCCAACGAGATCCGGGGGTTTACATATATACATAAACATTTGTCTCTTCGGTTCCTCTACGAGGACCATCTAGAAAATCAAAAGCCTAATTACAATTATTCAATTAACTAGAACATGACAGATGGATTGAACCTAGCTATTCGACTTCTACTAATTCTAACTGATCTAATTGAAACAGTCAGCTGAGGTATTGACACCTAGCTATTACAATTCAATGGTTTTGAACCCTCCTAGCCACAACATGTGGACAAAACCTCCTACATTGCTGGCTAGTGTCTAATTCCCCTGCATCAGTATGGGGGCTGGCCACCTTTTTTTTCCATTTAATTTCTTTGCAAACGTTAAATAGAAACTATGACCCATTATTTGTAAGAACAATTTGTAGCTATTTTGGTTGGGCGCCTTTGCACGCGGAGAAAGTCTGGGGTTTGAAACCCATTGACGCCAATAAGTTTCGCTATGCCACAATTTCTTCTCGACCTGGGCCACATGGCGGCCTCCAGGCCTGCCACGTGGCAGCCTGTGATTGGCCAGCTTGCTTCATCTTGTAGATCCATTTGGATCCTATAACTAAATTTTCCTTTGGTCTTGGTACAACTTCCTATGCATTTTTTTTTTATAATGGAGTCATACTCCTCAACGATGGCATCAACCCATACTAGTTTTTTTCATTTCTTCCTCGAATGAGGATGGCTCAATATTTATATTCTCACTCATAAGATCCATGTGGCCAATGTATCTATCTGGGGACCTTGTCTTCCTGTGTTGTGATGTGGGTGCTCCCACATTCTCTCTAGCATCATGCATCAAACTGTTAAACTCTTTGGTGCACTTCCTTTTGTATTTGGATGTCTCTGCTCGAGTGGGTGCTTCCACTCTTTGTTCCTCTGCTTGTGGTTTCTCCACATATTGAGGTTCTTCTTTTGGAGCTAATAGCTCCTCAACTGAATGCAACTAAATCTCCCTCTCAAGGGAAATTTTCATGGCCTTATCTTCATAAAATTTATCTCTTGACAACTGTCATCCTGTGAGATGGCATGTACACCCAATAGTTGTGAGGTATATCGATGTACCCCACAAATATTCCCAACTCAATTGTTGGTTCTATATTTTTCCTAGCATCTTTGGTTACATGAAAATAAACTGATGAACCAAAAATTTTAAGTGCGCCACATCTGGTTTATTACTTGAAAAAGCTTCCTCTGGTGTACTCATCCTGAGAATCCGATAAGGACTTATGTTATGCATAAATATTTTTGTGTTGCATGCTTAAACCCATAAGTGAAATAGTAGGCCTTGATCATGCAACATCACTCATGCTGCTCCCACAAGAGTTATGTTCTTCCTTTCTGTAACCCCATTTTGTTGTGGGTTATGAGGTGTTATCAATTCTCGTCGAATGCCTTATGAAGTACAGAAGTTCTTGAATTCATTCAACACATATTCTCCACTGTTGTCGCTCTTAAGAGACTTCACCTTCTTCCCTGTATATTTATCGCCAAGTGAATTGAACTCACAAAAATTTGAGAACTTCTAATATTTATTCTGCATGAAGAATACCCAACACTTGTGTGAAAAATCATCTACAAAAATCACATAATATTTGTGTTTTGGTGTGGAGGCTTTCGAGAATGGTCCATACTCATCTTAGTGAACTCTTTCAATGATATCCTTCGCTCAACTGTCCTTATCATGAAATTTGGATTTTGTGTACTTACCTAATGTACACCCTTTTAATGTATCTTGTTGCTCAAGTGCACCCTTGGGAAGTCCTTTAGTGTTGAAAATGCAGCAAGATGATGGAGCTTAGTGAAATGAAGTCGCCTTCACTAAGTGGGCCCACAGGCTATTTTTGGCGCAAAGTCTATTTTTAGACATATGGAGCATGGTCTGGGAGTTGCAGTATGTTATTCTTGGAGTATTGGTCATGTTGGTAAAAATAGATGGACCTCTATTTTTATACATTTAGGTCGAAGTCTATTTTTAGACTGCCTATCCTAAAAATAGAAAAGTCAAATATTATTTACCCTTAATAATATTTGGACTCTAAAATTCAGTTTACTCTCTTAGAGCACTTCAATTCGAGCTACAGAAGTGGCTCATGCATCTGACAGAGGAATTACACTATTCCTAGGGGTTTGGTGAGCTCATGCATGGTTGACTTCAGTTAGGACTTCAGTGGCAAAAGTTTGGTGGAGTTGATGAGACAGTTGGTGGAGTTGTGTTTGGTTTAACTTAGTTGAACTAGTTGAGATTAGTTTAACTAGCTAATCAACTAGTAATGAGTGGAGTGAATTAAATATTATTTAATTCATTAATTAGTAACTTATTATTCAACTCAAGAACACATCAGTTCACTACAGTGCATGGACAGTTCAGTGGAGACCAGTGAAAGAGGTAGATGAAAGGGTGGAGTTAGCTATCAGTGGCGACATCAGTTGTGCATGAGATTTGCACCACACTTGGAGGAATTGCCCATGATGATTGCGCTGTCAAGCCAAGGAGATTCTAACCTTGGATCTCTCATTAGACCAGTCTTGATTGCGCAATAGAGGCAGGCAATTAGTGGATGTGTTTTGAACCTGTGACTTGTTCAAAACCAAGCTAGTTTGTGTGTAACTTCATGAGATAGTACCGAGTACTTGTGAGGAGTATTGTACTGAGTTTGTTACATGTTTTCTCCATTATAATATACACAATAGCTGCGGGGTTTTCAGCTATAAGCTTTCCCCATACATACTGTGTTAATGTGTATGATGATTTGATGTGTTATCGCTTGATTTTATTTCCGCATGTTTGATGATCCGAGTGGAAGAGATTATGTGTTGCATATAAATTCGAATTGTATGTGATCAGGATAGTCTCGGTGGATAATTAATCATTATTCAGCAAATTTCTACATGTATAAATCCATTTCATGATCTTCAAAGCACCTTGGTGTAGATGGCCCAATATTCTATTCCATAACTCACAGATGTCTCGGCTCTATAGCTTCTCTTATTTCGTGCTCAAGGCATTATAGTCTTTTACATCCAATTTTTAGAGGTGCTTTACCTGAACCCCAATATTCTTCACCTGTCCCTTGGCTTTGTGACAAACTAATTCCTTTCCTTTGCTAAATATCACATTGTAGCCACGGTCTTCCGACGTAGAAACCAGGAATACACATGACATATTTTAATGTGAGAGGAATATCAAACTCTCTTTGAAAGGTAACAGTACCTATAGTCATGTTATACCTCTCGTCATATGTCATCTTGATGTGCATCTAGAGATCCTTCTCCTCCAAGTTGCTGAAGAATTATTTATTTCTAGTCATATGGAATGAAGCTCCACTATCTAGGTACCACACTGAACCCATCACCATTGACACTGTGCATGTGATGAGAGTGAAATCCAACTCGAATTATGAATCAAGAGCTTCACCTTCTTCTCCTCCTAAGGCCTTCTTCTCGACATTTTTATGTAGACACTTTGTGGCATAGTTTCCCAGCTCATGACAGTGAAAACATTTAATCTTCGACAAGTCCTTCTTCTTGCCTACCTGACTAGAATATGATTTGGAATGGGATGCCTTCCTTTTCCATTTATTTTCCTTTACATCCAAGGAATATTTATCCTCATCATAATTCTTTGATGAGAATCCATCAATGGTATTTTTTCGAATCTCTTCTTGTACCAAGTTGTACCACAATCACTCTCACTCTGGTAGCTTCTCCCTCCCATTCATTGAATCCTGGTATTTGTGCCAGCTCTTGGGAAGGCCTATAAGTGCTAGGTTCACCAGATCATCCTTGGCAATTGTAACACCAACATTTCCAATCTCATCTCGACATTGAGTGAACTTCGTCAATTATTTTGGTATTGAGTTTCCCTTATCCTTATTGATTTTTATGAGTGTGTACTTCAGTGCCAGCTTCTTATGGTCATTTTTGTTCTGAAACAAATCTATTAAGGCCTTCCACATAGAATATGGAGTTTCCTTTCTATGGAGCTTGAGACAATATGATCTCGAACTCCTTCCAATATAATCCTTCTTACCTTTGCTACGTTATTCCTCCATGCTTCCAAATTTTGAGAATTTGTTGTTGTAGGCTTAGGAATATCATTGTCTATGAACTTGTTCAGCCCGTTTTCTTCCAATATTGCTTCCATATTTTCCTTCCAAGCTATGTAATTTTAACTATCCTCAAGGGAATATTCGAGTCTCAATCTACAGAAAGACATCTTGATCATGTTGTTGATCCTAAAGAGTAGATCTGCAAATTCGATTCACCTGCTCAAAACAAAATTGTATTCTTCTCTTCTATAGTGATTCTTTCTCTGATACTATGTATAAAAACCACGTATATTCAAACTAATATTTGTAATATTATAAAACAAAATAATTGAATCTACTCTACAAATTATGGAAACCAATTACCATCACAAAATTACATGAACAATAAATAGAAATAACTTCAATTGCACAACACAAAGATTTATCCGGGAAATCTTCAGCTAAAAACCCTGATATCTATTTATTGCATAAGTCAAAAAATATGAGAACAATACAATGCTTCTCTTAGGCTTGATATCTCTCTGCACTATCTCTGTCTGTCTCACTGATTCCTAGGCAATCTTGGCTCAATACTTAACCAAATTTCTTGGTCTCGGGAATCCATATTTCCTTGCGTATTTTCCTAGGGAATTAGGCCCCTATTAAAAAGGAAATTCCCCAATAATTATTTTTCAATACATCAGCAGCTCTTCCTTTGACTCCATGAACCACCTGTACAATTGGATGATTATACAATTGATAGTACACTTCCATTTAACTCCAATATCAACTGGTTTTTTTCTCAAAACTGACATGCACGAGTTATTTTTTAGGGGATTATTAGTTATCTAATTGATCACTGCATGTAAATTAAATCTAGTGTAATTCAATTGACCTCTCACTAGTTCCTTCGTCAATTAGAACTAGTTAAATTCATTTTAACTCAAATAAATTACGTTAATTAATTATAACTCAAAATAAACTCAAACGGATCCTAAAATGTAGGAGATGCTCTACATGCCTCCAATTTGACCCTAAACTCTGATGCAGAGAATCTACAATAAATCATATACTTGCACATAATAGAGTGTGCATTCCTTTCGACATGAAATCCTCATCAAAGATCTTCATTAAAACCATTTAAAATCAATTCAAAATATATATGAAGAGAGAGCCGAACCATAAACAAAATACTTGCATCAAATACAACAAGAAATTACAACTCAAACCCTTCTTAGGCTGAATATACATTTGTTGCCTTCTTGGCCCTCACTATTATCGCTCTGCACACTATCTTTCTCTACATTTTTTCTCTATCCTATTCCATTCTCTTTGCCTCTCTCTACATCCTCACACAAAGCTTCATATTTATACATAGTTATGGATTAATTTGAATCCATGATTTCCTCCACAAATATCTCAACCAAATCCTAAAATATCTTTATCCCTCCTTTGACTCAACTAAATTCCATTTAAGGATTTCCTAATCCCTAAAATATCTATCCAACCCAACTCCACTCATATACTCAATTTATTAAGAGAATATCTACAATAAACCTCACACTCAGATTTTTCTCTTAATTTATTTAAAATGTGCATAGTTTATAAAATAATTAAAAAAAAAATCACCCCCTAAATCATCCAAATACAAAATGAAAATTAAGCAGGATGCTCCTACATCAGACTCCCCATGTAGAGAAATTTCCATAGACTCCTGTCTATGAGGTCTGTCACTTTTCCGTAATAATGTGATAGCCACAAGTCTCAATGACTTGCTACCTCTAGGATTCCAAACTCTATTTTGCCGCTAGTCTTTTAAAGTATCAACTCCATTTTGTAATTTTGCACAAAATTCCCAGAACAATATTTTCAGAACACTATTGCATGTAACTCTCGTTTTTCCATACCACATCATCTTTATTTTGAAAATTACAGACTTGTGTAGAATCACTGATACCCATTCTTCTGGTCTCCAAACTTTGAAAGAATCTCAAACTGGTTTTACATCAGCATCACTCAGTCTATCAACCGGATTCCATCAGCCTCTCCAACAATTTCTTTTGCCAATTTCTCAGAGTAATTCCTCTTTGTTTGATGCTTCCGTCTCCAGCTGTGTTGAACACTCAACTTTCTGAAATGAAGAATAATCAAGAAATTTTCCTTGATCACAACTATAGTAATTGATTTCTCCTATAGTAACAACTTTCTCATCCAGTGTTGTACCTACATTCATCAAAAAATTATTAGTTTTAAAATGATAAGACCTTTCGGCCTCTTTTGATGCTTCAAGCACCAATATCCCATCATAGACCTTCTGGATTTCAGTAAATCCTATTTTGAATTGCTGGTTGCTTTCATCTTTATCTTGCTAGATTAATAATTATGTTTCCTTTATGTCTAAGGACATAACTTTCTTGCTACTCCTGATCTTTCATCTCATCTTCAAATACTTTCTGCTCAATTTCTTTGATTTCAACATCATACTTGTTAATGTCACCCCATGTACCTACAACCACATTATTATTTGAAAATTCAAAACATTCCCTTAACTCTATAAAATTTAGAGACATTTCATCCTTATCATGCACGAAAACTGCAATCTCTTCTTTATCAAGTTTAGTAAGCTTCATTTATCCTTCAGGTTTCTTGAGCCATTTTTCCAAGAACTCTATTTCCATGTGAAATATTTCTAGCATTTCATCACAACCTGCATTCCTAGTTTCATTCTTCTTCTGGAAATCCTCCTAAGTTATCATGTTTTCTATATCATCACATTGCAAAATTCTTTCATCAATTTCATTAAACAAATTCATTTGTTTACCTCCATGGAATATCTCTATGGCATTTTCATTATGCTTCTGCTTCATAACAGCTTCAACTAGTTGTCTTACACCAAACAGGAATTCATCTATGAATTATTTCTGCTGCAACAAATAAATACCTTCCTCCTCTAAAAGGAATTCTCCATCATACCTCACCTCAAGAGTTTCATTCATCTTTGTGACAGTTTCACCAGACTATCCACCATCTTCTGCACATCCTACAAACATACACAAACTATGAGATTTAAAAATACAAGGCTTCATAGCCTCTTCCGCTTCTCTTGTCAACATATCTTCACATTATTCTGAAATATTCCAATAGTCCATGAGATCTTTCTCATTAATCTCTTCACCTTTAATTTCACTCTATTCTGGGCCACAAATGGAAACTTCCATTTTCAACTCAGCTTCTATGAGTTCTTCATGTCTCAATTGCACACTCATCATCTGCTCAAGCTTCCTCATCTCTTCTGTTAACTGCATATTTACCTATTGATTCCTCTTTACCTATAGTCTCTGCCATTTCACTTTCTGCCTCATGGTCCAACCATGTCTCTAGTCTTTTGTAGTTTCCTGCAACAATGCCATCATTTACTCAAGATGAACTTCTATCTTAGCCTTCTCCCTCTCATATTCTTCATCAGTAAACTACTTCCATATTACATTTGCCTTAGCAACTTCCTTCTTCTTTCTTCTGTTGTGGTATTTCTTAGAACCTCTAAAATGACTGTCAATAGTCATCTTCTCCTCTTTTTTGAACTTCATCTATTCACTTGTGGATTTCATTCAATCCCCTTTTCAGCAAGCCTTCATACTTGCTATCCAGCAAAGCAAGCTCTCTTTCGGCTCTTGGTATCTTTCGGTTCTCTATCTTGGAATCATCTCTAGGCAATTCTCTGGCTCCTCTTTGCTGCAAACAACAACTGCAGTAATTCTTGCATTACAATGACCAAACTCATTGGGTGTCAGGCTCGGCCGATCATGCACCCAATTACATTCAAACCTTTGACTTGGTTTAAGACTCTTTGACTCCAAACTTGACATCAACTCTTCATCTTGGATGAAAAATGCACCCTTTTATACAATAACTCAATGGTTTAACTTGACTCAAGCTATCCAAATTTCTTCATTTGACCTTAACATCTTATTTGACTTCAAAGCTTGACCTAATGATTACAATAGTGGATATTTTGACTCTAATTCAAGATGTTAGGTCCCTATATCACTAGTATAGTCCCTTATTATTGTTAGTGTAACCCCCTTATTGTTATTATTGGACCCTTGTAACCCCCATTTTGTTATTATTGTGCCCTTAAATTATTATTGTTAGGTTGGCTAGGATTACATTGTGGCCCACTAGGATTACATTATGGCCCCATGGACTCCTATATATAGAAAGGAGGTTTTGTAAATTGTATCATCCAAGAATTGTTCATTTATGTAATGTATTGGAGGTTTCCCCTCGAAGTGGCTCATTTATAAGGCGTTGATATCTCTTTTCTTCTCTTTTTGGAGCTGGTTACACAACATTTGGTATCAGAGCTTTGGATTCTAGGGTTTCGCTGCTCCAAACAGGTCATCATGGAATTTGTGCTATAACGTTTTTTCTACGAAGTTTCATAAGCTGCAATTTTTAGGGTATGAAGCCGAAATCCTGAAGAATATTGTCTAAAAATTTCAGAGTCTGGTTCGCAATATTTTCGGAGATATGATCTGTAGAAGTTAGGTCTTTTTTCAGGCTCCTAAACAGGTCATCGTGGCATTTTCGCTATAACTTTTTTTCTACGAAGGTTCAAAATCTAAAATTCATATGGTACGAAGCTGAAATCCTGAGGAAATTCGTCAAAAAATTTTAGATCTTGGTTCGCAATATTTTTGGAGATATGATCTGTGGAAGGTAGTGCTTTTTCAGGCTCCTGAATTGCATCTCAAAGAGGTGATCGTGGGAAAAGTTCAATAACTCTCTCTCTGGGAATCGGATTGAAGTGCCATAAAAAGTGGTCATAAGTACACAGAATTTAGTTTCTTGGATATCAATTTCATAGACAAAGGATGAAACAGTGACACGTTTCAAGTCGTACAAGTTCGCTCTACTAAACCAGTCCATAATTAGGTCATTGTGGGAGATTGGACACAACTTTGTCTTGGAGAATCCAAATCAGGTCATACCTATGGCATTCAAAAGAAAATTCAGAGGGCTACTTCAGTGCTGAATTTCAGATATTGAAGATCCGCAATAACAGAGATAATACAATTTCAATATCGAGCTCCTCAAAGCAAGTAAAAGGTGTGTATTTTTTTTCCGAATTGCATAAGTCTTGAAGAATCAAGTTGAATTGATTGAAAGGGCCTATTGTAGAATAGATATCAATATTGGAGTCTAAAATGGCCCTTAAAAATAATTCAACACCCACTAAGCCTTTAGAAGGCTCTACTATGACTCATGAAGACGAAGAATGGCAACATGACATATCAAAATTACAAGAGCAAGTGCAACAAATTTCACTCTCGCAAAGAACAACAAAAAATGAAATGGAAGTTTTGAAGAAGGGCGTGGAAACTAAGATGGATGGTTTGAAGAAAGGCGTGGAAGCTAAGATGAGTGGTTTGGAAGCTAAGATGGATGGCATGGAAGTGGGCATGCAAGCTAAGATGGATGGCATGGAAGTGGGCATGGAAGCTAAGATGGATGACATGGAAGCTAAGATCGATGAAAAAATGAAAGACAACATGGAAAACATGAAGAAAGATCTAAAAGTAGACATCGAAGGTTTGGGAAAGTTGATACAAGAAATGTTTCCTAATGGTGAAAAGATAGTAGAGGAAACTCATGATGAGAACAAAATAAATGTTAATCGTGATTTCATAAACTCTAGTGTTGGCGGGAAGAACCACCATATTCCAAAAATGGATATGAGGAAGTTTGATGGAAAGGATCCTGTAACATGGATACTACAGATGGAGCAATATTTTGATCTCCATAATGTGCAAAATACACAAAAGGTACGCATTGCAACTTTACATTTAGAACAAAATACATTTGTATGGTATCGATGGCTTTGCTCCCGTAAAAAAATTGTCACTTGGTCAATTTTTATGGAGGAAATGATAGCACATTATGAGGATACAAAGAGCAACATCTTCTTTAGCCAATTGATAAATCTCAAACAAAAGGGTTTAGTGGGGCAGCACATTGAGGACTTCCAAAAATTGAATATAAGGGTAACTGATATTCCAGAGGAACACAAGATCGATCTCTTCATAGGCACTTTAAAGGATAACATCCAACATGAAGTTCGCGTTTTGGAACCAGATTCATTGGAGAAGGTATTCAGGTTGGCAAGAAAAGTTGAATGTAAAATAATGGTGACAAGGAAGCCTACCACTCAATTCTATAAAGAAGGAAGTGTTGCTACGCCTAGATTTCCACAACCTACAAGGTTGACACCACAAAAATTGAAAGAAAAAAGAGCAAAAGGGCTTTGCTACAGTTGTGATAGCAAATACACTAAAGGTCATAAGTGTGCTGAGAAGAAATTATTTTACATAGATTGTGAAGAGGAAGAAGAAAATGAACAAGAAGAGGATATACACCAGGAACCAACCCTAGAAGAGGAAGAAATGAATACGACCATATCGTGTAATGCACTGGCAGGAATTACCACTCCTCAAACTCAATATACAAGGACAAATCAAGAAGAAAAAGGTAATAGTGTTGATTGATTCAGGTAGCACCCATAATTTTATTCATTGTAAGGTAGCCAAGGAATTAAATTGTTTCCTATACCCAGCACCAGAATGTCAAGTGATGGTTGCAAATGGAGGAACTATAAATTGCTCGGGAAAATGCCATAATATCAAGCTAACCATGGGGGAATATGTGTTGACAAGTCCAATGCTTTCCATTCCCATGGGAGGTGCTGATGTTGTACTAGGAGTACAATGGTTACAATCTTTGGGGACGGTAGCTTTTAATTTTCAAGAACTTTTCTTGAAATTTTTTTCAGAAGGAAAGGAAGTCGAATTACGGGGTATTGAAGGGAAGCCAGGAAGGATAATAAGCTCTAATTTCATGACAAAGCTTCTAAAGAAAGAACAACGAGACGTAATTGCACAATTATGTTCACTAGAAGTTCCGACATTAAAATCATCTATTTCTGCAGATCTCCAACAAGTCTTGGACAATCATTCCAAGGTGTTTGAAACTCCCAAAGGACTCCCACCTATTCGTGATCATGATCATGCTATTCATTTGATTCCAGGAAGTGTTCCTCCAATCATCAGGCCTTATAGATATCCTTACGTCCAAAAGAGCGAAATTGAACGTATGATTGCAGAAATGTTAGAGGCGGGTATAATTCAACCTAGTCAAAGTTCTTTCTCTGCTCCTGTAGTATTGGTACACAAGAAGGATGGATCATGGCGAATGTCTCCGGATTATAGGGAGCTCAATAAGCTCACCATTAAAGACAAATTTCCCATTCTTGTGATTGATGAATTATTGGATGAATTACATGGAGCAATTTATTTTACCAAGTTGGATCTTCGTTCAGGATATCATCAAATTAGAATGAAGACCGAAGATATTCCAAAAACAGCATTTCGAACTCATGAGGGTCATTATGAATTTTTGGTCATGCCTTTTGGCCTTACCAATGTACCTTCTACATTTCAAGGTTGATGAATTCCATTTTCAAACCCTTCCTTAGAAAATTTGTGCTAGTATTTTTTGATGATATACTAATCTACAGCAGGTCTTGGAAGGATCATGTTGAACATGTTGACAAGGTGCTCAAACTATTTCAGGAGAAACAATTATATGCAAAAACATCCAAATGTTTCTTTGGAGTACAAGAGGTGGAATATCTGGGTCATATTGTATCTCACGAGGGTGTTAAAGTAGACCCTAACAAAATTAAAGCCATTAAGGAATGGAAAGTCCCCACAACCATAAAGAAGTTACGAGAATTTCTCGGGTTAATAGGGTATTATCGCAAGTTTGTTAAGAATTATGGGAGAATAGCAGCACCTCTAACAACATTATTGAAGAAAGATGCATTTTCATGGACTCCTGAAGCAACTAAGGCCTTTGAACGTCTTAAAGATGCAATGTGCCTAGCACCGGTCTTAGCTACACCAGACTTCACAAAAACCTTTATTGTGGAATGTGATGCCTCAGGAAATGGAATTGGTGCAGTTTTAATGCAGGAAGGAAGACCTATTGCTTTTGAAAGTCGTCCAATCAAAGGAAAGTATTTACAGAAACCTATTTATGAGAAGGAAATGTTAGCAATACCGCATGCACTAAAGAAATGGCGAACTTACCTAATGGGAAGACACTTCAAGGTAAAAATTGATCATGATAGTCTTAAACACTTTTTGGAACAAAGACTATCGTCAAAAGAACATCAAAAATGGGTCACAAAGATGTTGGGTTATGACTTTGAAATAATCTACAAAAAAGGAAAGCTGAATGTTGTTGCAGATGCACTCTCAAGAAAGAATGAAGAGGTGGAAGCATTGCTTTGTGCCATTTCTATTATCCAACAAGATTGGATAACTGAAGCAAGAGATGAATGGAAGAAGGACAAAGATGTATGGACACTCATTCAAAAGTTGCAGCAAGATCCTAGTACATCCGATACATTTAGTTGGAAAAATGATTCCTTATGGTACAAAGATCGCTTATATCTTTGTAAGAATTCCCAACTAAAACAAAATATTCTTCCGGAATTGCACACTTCTCCTTTAGGAGGACACTCAGGATTTTTAAAAACTTACCACAGGGTGAAGAAAGAATTTTTTTGGGATGGCCTTAAATCTGATATTCGAAAGTTTGTGGCGGAATGTTTGGTTTGCCGGCAGAAT
Source organism: Pinus albicaulis (assembly GCA_034641835.2). Classification (NCBI taxonomy): domain Eukaryota; kingdom Viridiplantae; phylum Streptophyta; class Pinopsida; order Pinales; family Pinaceae; genus Pinus; species Pinus albicaulis. The sequence continues at coordinate 1,286,532,505 of CM076570.1, forward strand.
AAAGTGGAAACAATTAAGACCCCAGGACTTCTACAACCTTTATCCATTCCAAGTCAACGTTGGGAGGAGATTTCAATGGATTTTATCACAAGTTTACCTAAGTCCAAAGGAAAGAGTGTCATCATGGTGGTAGTTGATAGACTTACCAAGTATGCACACTTTTGTGCATTATCTCATCCATTTAAAGCAAGTACAGTTGCTACTACATTTATGGATAGAATTCAAAAGCTACATGGAAGCCCAAGGGTTATCGTGAGCGACAGAGATCCCATTTTTACTGGAAATTTTTGGACGGAGTTATTTTCTTGTTTGGGTACTCAATTAGCTCATAGCTCATCTTATCATCCTCAATCTGATGGTCAAACTGAGATAGTAAATAAATGTTTGGAAGAATATCTTCGTTGTTTTGTATCCGATAAACAAACACAATGGGTCAAGTGGTTACCTCTCGCTGAATGGTGGTATAACACTTCCTTCCATACTGCAGCAAAAATGACCCCATTTATGGCACTTTATGGATATCATCCACCATCCATCACATCATCTTTACGGGAAAATTCGAAGGTTCAAGCAGTGGAAGATCACATCGAGCATCAGCAAGAAGTTCTCCAACTCTTAAAGGATAACCTGAATTTGGCACAAAATCGAATGAAACAACAGGCAGATCAACATCGCAGCGAGAGAAGTTTTGTTGTAGGAGATTGGGTATTTTTACGGCTACAACTATACAAACAAATGTCCCTCAAGCAAGCTAAGAAGGATAATAAATTATCGCCAAAGTACTATGGTCCTTACAAGGTGTTGCAAAAGATTGGTACTATGGCATACAAATTGGAGCTTCCTGCTTCTTCGCGAGTACATCCAGTTTTCCATGTTTCATGCTTAAAGAAGGTTATAGGTGAAATCTTCCAGTTCAAACAATATTGCTAGAACTTGATGAGGAAGGAAAAATCATATTGGAACCTGAAGCAGTCACGGAAACAAGAACTCGACAACTACGGAATCGATCAATTTCAGAGTATCTCATCAAGTGGAAGAACCTACCCACTGAAGATTCTACATGGGAGGATGAGAATTTTATACAGAAGCACCCGGAGCTACTCAAGCGTTGAGGACAACACTTTTTTGAAGGAGAGGGGCATGTTAGGTCCCTATATCACTAGTATAGTCCCTTATTATTGTTAGTGTAACCCTTATTGTTATTATTGTACCCTTGTAACCCCCATTTTGTTATTATTGTGCCCTTAAATTATTATTGTTAGGTCGGCTAGGATTACATTGTGGCCCACTAGGATTACATTATGGCCCCATGGACTCCTATATATAGAAAGGAGGTTTTTTTAAATTGTATCATCCAAGAATTGTTCATTTATGTAATGTATTGGAGGTTTCCCCCTCGAAGTGGCTCATTTCTAAGGCGTTGATATCTCTTTTCTTCTCTTTTTGGAGCTGGTTACACAACATTCAAGTTATAAAATATACCAATAAACATATACCCTTAATACATTCTCATGATGTAAAATCTTCACTCCACCAATTCTCTTTCATACTCCATTCTTATGATAATATCATAAGTCACTAATTATATCATCTCCCATTATCACTTTCTTTTACTCACATGATACTTAAACCTTTAAATCGAAATGCAATCCACTTTTTCCAAGATTTATTTTATGATGAAAATAAATAAACCATTTAATTTTCAACATTTAAAATACCTCTTTGAAATGAATTTTCATACCTTATGCTCCCTTCAAGGTTATTTAATAAACCTTTTCTTTGCAATTTCAACTCTCCGGATTTCATTCTTCTGTGTCGTTCTTATCATTTTGAATATTTTCATGCCCATCATGTCATAACCTCTTCAACACACTCATCATCTTAACACAAACAGTTTTCCTGCACTTCCATGCAACCCCTTCTTTGCAATGACGGTTCTCATGCAACACTGTCTCTCTTCAATGCACAAAATAATTCCTTCATAGGAATTTTCAAAAACTTTCTTTTAACATGGTTGCATCAACATATTTCTCCAGCGGCAACAAACACAAACTCGAACCATATTTTCACATCAATTTTTGAGATGGATTCCAATTCCATTCCTTAAACTTTGGATTGATTTCACTCTTTCATAAAATTTACAAAAAAAATAACTTCTCGAGTATTGCAAGGGAACTGAATCCTATGAATTTTAAAAATACCTTTAATCAATGAAAATTTATTCATTCAATGAGCACTTACCGAGGAGTTTCCTTGTGGGTGAAATAATCTAACCCCTCTCTCTTGTATTCCTGGAAGAATTTGCTCCTTTTTTCTTGGCATTCATAGCAAGACCCTCATTATAATTTGCAAAGGATTTGTGACAACCAGGGTGGTCTCACGGGTTTTCCTTTACTGAAAGTGGAATTATTTCAACAACGTACTATTCTATTCTCCACGCGATCTTCATAACTGACAATGTCTCACTTACACGTTGGATGGCTCAGATAGTGGATCCTTTTGCACGCAAAGTGATGGTTCTAGTGGTTTCCACGCTGGATAACAACTATCGGTCTTCATCTCAGGTTTCGACATTGGATAACCTCTTCAATTCTAGATAATACTCCAACAATTCTTTCATAACTTAGCAACTAATTCGGCCTCTTTACGAAGCTGCTACAGGCATAATATCATTAGTAACAATTTCTTGTAGGCATCATGAAAATTCGGCCTCTATCTCAATGAATGTTGGGTGTGAGGCTTCAATTCTGGAAAATTTGTCAAACAATTCAATTTTTGCAAATGAGGCCACAATTTCAGCCTTATGGATTCTTTGAAAAATACTCCCAACAATTCGTAATTATGTTTCCATCACGAAACCAAGTGAATGAAATTCCACAATAGAATTCAAGAAGATTTTAAATACGGGCACAGAGGAGGCAATGAATTTCCCATAAACTGGAACGAAGGATCTGCAAAGATCTTAATGTGAGTGTTGTTATGATTTTATGCCAATGTTGGATCTGAAAAATAGAAAAGATTGATATTTGTGCTCCTTATGAACATTGGACATGGTGTGTAGTTTTGTTCTTGTGACCAGTGTCATCTCTTATATGACAGAAAACAATAGTAATTAGCTCCATGAGTCACAAAAATGGGAGGAGATCTCACCCAAGACTATCTCCTTCATGTGGGAATTACAAGAAATTCAACAACAGCAATGATGAAGACAAAACGTAGAATGATATTTCCAGTAATCATTCCAAGAAATCCCCACAGGAGATGGAGATGTCTATATAGGATCTATGCTGGCTTGTTTCAAGTTGTCTTCACAAGCTTTGCATACATACTCTACCGATCCTTTAACACGAAAACATTGCCAAATTGCTAACCACGTTCATACTCAAACACACCTCTCATATATTTTATAGTCACGCAGACTTACGAATATATCCTCTTACACACAACTTTCATCGAAGCTCTGATACCAAATGATGCAGAAATTTTGCAAAAACCAGATACTGAGAGTTTAAACTGGAGTAGCTTCCCTCCGTGGCTTACTGAGATCGATTCTTCGATTGGAATTAATGCCAATCACACCTTCAAATCAACAACACTTATCCACGCATATATAATTGTAAAGTCAAATAAACAACATAAAACTTGTCCTGCTCATGGCTCCTCCTCTGCATCTACATGGAGATCCACATCGCTGCAGGCTCACACATGGTTTATGCAAAATGCACTCATCTCTCATCCACAGTTGCACGTATTAATTAGATCTTTGGGCTCTGATAACAAAGGATGCAGAGAATCTGCAATAAATCATATACTTGCGCACAATAGAGTGTGCATTCCTTTCGGCATGAAATCCTCATCAAAAATATTCATTAAAACCATTTAGAATCAATTCAAAATATATATGAAGAGAGAGCCAAACCATAAACAAAATAATTTCATCAAATACAACAAGAAATTACAACTCAAACCCTTCTTTGGCCGAATATACATTTGTTTCCTTCTTGGCCCTCACCATGATCACTCTGCACACTATCTTTCTCTACATTTTTTCTCTATCTTATTCCATTCTCTGTGTCTCTCTCTACATCCTCACACAAAGCTTCATATTTATACATAATTATGGATTAATTTGAATCCATGATTTCGTCCACAAATATCTCAACCAAATCCTAAAACATCTTTATCCCTCCTTTGACTCAACTAAGTTCCATTAGTTCCTAATCCCTAAAATATATTTCCAACCCAACTCCACTCATATCCTCAATTTATTAAGAGAATATTTACAATAAACCTCACACTCAGATGTTTCTCTTAATTTATTTAAAATGTGCATAATTTATAAAATAATTAGAAAAAACATCACCTCCTAAATCATCCAAATACAAAATGAAAATTAAGCAGGATGCTCCTACATCAAACTTGAATTAACTGAACCAACTAAGTCTCCTTAACTTAGTTGACTAGTAAAAGTTGTCATGTGATGTGGAATTAAAATTTCCTTCTAATTTAATTCAGGGAAAATTAAATTAAAAGCCTCTTCTTGTTTCCATTTTCAACAAATGTGTTGTCCTTGATGGAAACCTACTTAATAAAGATGTATTTAATGTCACCATTTATGATTGTGGAATTCATGAAGCTTGGTATAGATGTTATGAACATAGAAATGGCAGTTTAGAGACAGATGGATGTTAAAGGTGAAGTTTGAGAAAGTATACATGGATCCTAAGAAGAAGGGTCGCGTACATACACAAGTCCTATAAGTGAAGGTTGCGTACATAATCCAAACCATGGTAATATGGATAGTAGGGGTCTTTACCATGATATTTTCCCATATTAATTAGAGTGAAAACGGTTATTTGATCGCGTCAAAGAATATTAACGACATTACTAATGGGTTTACCTAAGGTATTGGCTATGCCAACTAAAACTAAATAAGGAGATGGATATCAAGGTGTTAGGTGCGCAAGTAATTTATTGTTTATGAATGATTTGATCTGAAACAGGTGTGCACTAGAGAGCAAGGAGAAGACTTAGATCTGAAATATTTGAAGATATGTTGACATATATGCTTGATTAATTTACTTGTTACATATGTCTAAGTAACAAACAATGATGAAAATTTTATTAGATTAATGTTGAGATCTAAATGAATTATTCTGAAGTCTGTAGTTTTGCCATTGAAGGTTGTGTAGTGTGAAGCTATGTTTGTATTAAAAGGTATGAGATCGGTATGCAGGTTTGCTTCTGGTTATTCATGTACATACGCGGATGTGGCTCAGTATGGTAGCATATAAATCTTGCGATAATTTATTCAGTGTGTTGAAATATATATGTGGATGTTATGCATGATAGCCATGCACATACGTTTATATGTTTTATGGATATAACATATATGATATAGGGTTTGAAATGTGGCTTGATGGTGACATTTGATGAGTTATGCTCTATTTTTTGTTGTTTGTCAATGATGTCTTGAAATATATCTAATAATGTTGATTGGATTGATTGGATTGTGGCTTAGTATACTGATCAATGATGATGTTCCATTATGATTGGAATTTTCAGTGAGACGGTATTGATTTATCTATTGTGATTCAGTTTTCTAGTGATTCAATGACTAGCAGAGTAATTCAATTTGACAGTATTTTGAGTAGTTAGTGATTTAATATATGTACACAAGTTTTATGAAGAAGAAGTGTTATATATGTTGGTTCTATTTAGAATATTCATGTGGATACAGTCTGAAATATTTTGAAACGTGGTCCACAAGGAGTTGAGGTTTGCAGCCTTCAAAAAGGTGGTAGGAAATCCCTTCTCATAGGAGTCGATAAACGAGTTTAGGGGGTTATAGCTCCCTTCCAATGGGTGCTAGAGAACAAGTGGAGGTTGTAGCCTCCTACAAGTCGGTTCCTACATACTGGTAAGAGTATGAACCAGTAAAAAATGTAATGAAGCTTTCTTTATCATTAAAATAAGAAGTCATAGATGAATACAACTGCAGTTTTCTCCCACATTGGGTTTCCACCTAAAATCCTGGTGTTCTTTGGGTGTTTCTTTCATTTATCTATTATTTATTGCATACTGGATGGTTAATGAATTAATAATGCAATGGTTGAAGTAATTCTCTGATGAAATATTTACCAAATTAAGTTAATTGGATATACTTTTTTTGCATTTACAAGAGTCACATACATATGTTATTTGCATGAAGAACAGTAGCATATAGAATTTAGAATAAGAATTGAAAAGTTTAATTGAGTTAAAAATATTGATTCAACCCCCCCCCCCCCCCCCCCCCCCCGACTCTCAATATTTTTCCTAACGCCAAAACCAACATGGGTGTTGTGAATCTACCTAAGCAACCTCACCAGTAGGTCCAAAAGGTTATTGAGCCACCTATGAGGTTCGATCCCACCAGAGAAAATTATACCTACAAGGATGCAAGAAGAGATTTCTTGGAAACTGAATGGGGTGTGTAGTGATCGATGATACAACTACAAAGGCCCCTAATTTATGATCATCCTTTGTCAGTCTACGACGAACCTCCAGCTGAAGTGATTCAAGGGGAGGTGGGCCCCATTTAAAATATATATATATATATATATATATATATATATATATATATATATATATATATATATATATTTAATGAAGGATGAGCATGCTTTAGAGAAATTATGCTGAATGATTGATCCATTCACATAGGAATGAAACCCCCAAGTTCATTCTTGTGAGGTACCCTTAAGGGTAGTAAAGCAAGTGTTTCATGGGAGGTGCACAAATAGGGAATTTTGATTCAACACTCACATTGTAGAGTATGATATGGACAACATTATGTTTGATCTAAGATATGATGTAAACATACTATGAAAGAAGATGTGGGAAATGATGGGAAAGCTAAAGCTCGTGTGATCACCAATTTAATTGTGGATAGTAAATATAGAATATTTCCTATTGGATGACTAATATATGTTGAAGTCAAAATCAATGGATTAAGGAGTCTAATAGATTTTGGAGTCATTGAGATTATGGACAACACATACCCTTACTCGAGATTTCTTAGTATTGAGTGGGATTTTTAATATCAAGCTACTATCAGTTTGAATAAATGATAGATAATATTTTAGTCTCGAGATTTGCGAGTATTTTCACCTATGGTCCCTAAGGAATAGGACCACTACATCGAGCTTGTGAGGGAGGACCTTGATAACATTTATAGCATAACATGTTGGTGTGATAATTACCATGTCAACTTCATAACAAATGGTACATTGAGTGGGTGTAGTATTAATTATTTTTCATAAAATTCAAATGAGGCATTGGAGCATTAGAAACGGTAGGTATTTATGTTTTCCACAAGGATGTGTACGTATAACGAGTTTGGTATGGTGGATCAACATAGAAGTTTGGTAACCTTCATAGTTCGACGGATTCACATATATTTTTTATTTTGTTATGGAATTTGAAGTGTAGGTTCCATATCACCTTAGGCTTCCAATGTTAGACATTACTCTCAAATATAACCAATACACAAATGGGCCATGAATAAGGGGCAAATAGAAACTTGGTAGTAGTGCAAGAACCTATTGCATATTCATTTTGGATTGGATTCTAGGGATTGTGAAGAATGATACACTAGTAGGAATGCCCAACCACTCACCTGGATAAGTGTATTGTGGGATGGAAAGAGTAAAATATTAAAGAGTTTTGGTGGGTACACCCATTTGTACATACCTTATATATTGTGCCCCAAAAATTCTATACACAACAGGAGTTGCAACGGGGTACTACAGATTTGATAACAATGATAGAGAAATTCATATTAAATTTTAATTTTAATTTTGATATCGATTGGTAGATGAATCATTGTGTACTATAAAGGATAAAATATTTGCAACCGAACCAAGGATTGCATTGAAGGAGGTATCACTCTGCATATTTCACCAAAATTTTCATAATACAAAGAAGTTGGCAGAATGTTACACAAAAGCATAAGAGATTGATGATGATGAAGATCCTAAATAATTGTATATTCTAAATTTTGAAGGAGAATGTGAAATAATTGGATTGCAACTGGACTCCACTACGCTATAATACACTAAACCTATTAAAATTCATAAAATGTATATTAACATAGAAGACAACCCTAATTTCGCAGTGATTAGAGTCTATTGGGACGACGAAATTTTCAAACATATCTCTGACCTAATGCACAAATACCAAGATTTATTCCCCAACACTTTTAAAAATATGATGGGAATAGTGGGTGAGTTAGGGGAGATGAAAATTACTTTGAAGTTGAGTGTTAAGAGAGTATGATAGATACTCTACCGCCTCAACCTCATATATAAGAAAAAAATTAGAGAAGAGCTCAACATGATGTTAAAGGTAGGTATAACAGAACATGTAGAGGAGTTTGAGTGGGTTATTCCAACAGTTATGCAACTACATAAAATGAGTGAGATCCAAATTTGTGTAGAATTGAGGAAATTTAAAGAATTTTGTGTTCTTAAACTGTTCCCCAAACCATTCACACATGATTTTTTGGAGAATGTCGAAGGATAGGAACCTTACTCTTTCATAGATGGTTTCTCAGGATACCATCAGATTAATATTTCCAAGGAGGATTGTCATAAGACAACATTCACCACAGAGTGGATATCATTCCATTATGTCATCATGCATTTGGGATTGAAGAACGCACTGACAATGTTTTCTTGAGTGATGATTGTTGCATTTAAGAATTTTATTCATAAATTTTTGGAGGTTTACTTGGATGATTGGACCATATCTATTCTATTACAAAATCACATTAAGATATAGTGATTCATGTTGAATAGATGCATTCAGTTACATATTTTCTTGAATCTGAAGAAATGTATTTTTTGTTGGATAATGGGGATTCAGTTAGAACATTTTTTTTCCAAAGAAGGACTACTGGTGGATCTGGTGAAGATCGTCGTGATTGTGAAACTTCCAACTTCAACTTCAATGTGAGAGTTGCATGCAAATTTGGGTCATATTGGATATTACAAAAAATTTACGCATAGATATGTGCAGATTATTATATTGTTGCAAATATTACTGGAGAACATCGGGTTTGAATGGATTGAGTATTCACTAGCAAGAATTGGATACCTTAAAGGATAAATTAGTATATGTGTTGATCTTAGTGTTTCCCAACTAGATCAAATAGTTTCATGTTCATGTGGATGCTTTGTTTATAGCACTAGGAGTTGTACTGGCATAACTTGGAGAGGCTGAGACGGACCACACACTAACTTTTGCTAGTAGGAATTTATCTTTGGAAGAGCATAATTACACCATGACGAAGCATGAAGAATTGGTGATGGTATATTCTCTACATAAATTTATGCATTACTTATTGGGATTACACTTTAAGTTGTATACTAACCATTATGCATTGTGTTACCTCATCAAGTAGAAAATGTTGGGGGGGAGAATATGTAGGTGGTTTTTGTTGTTTTAGGAGTATGATTTTGAGGTGATAGTAAAGCCTAATAGGCTAAACATAGGGCCAAACAATTTTTTGAGGATCCTTTCCAATGAAGAAGCAGGTAACATGAACGATAGCTTGTAATATTCAAAATTGTTTTTTGTGGAGATGGTAGATGACCATTTTATAGAGATTTTTCACATCCTTAGCACGGGGACAACTCAACAGGATTACTTGGTTGAGCGAAGAAGTGGATATTAGTTAAGGTCGCGGAATATCAACTAATTTCACGTTGGCTGTACAATTTAGGCTTGGATAGAATACTCCATCATTGCATATTGGAGCATGAAGACCAGCCATATTGATAAAGGGTCATGAAGAAGTGGTCGGAGGTCACTATGCGGGAAAAGTAAATGCACAGAAAATTTTGTGCACAGGCTTGTGTTGGTCGAAAATCCACCATGGTGCAAAGGAGTTCTATCAAAGCTACAATGTGTTTCAAAGAGTTACAAATCCTTCGTTTCGAGATGAGATGACACTCCATCTACAAATAACACTACAACCATTTGATAAGTGGGTCGTTTATTTAATTGGTCCAATTAATCCACCAATGAAGAGAAGTGGAGCACAATATATTATAATTGTGACAAATTATCAAACCTAATGTGTTGAGGCAGTGCCCATCAAGGATTGTAGTGAAGATACCACAACAATATTTTTATTTGAGAATGTTATCACCCGCTTTGTATGTCTTAAAGCATTGATGATTTACTAAGGTACTCACTTTCTAAATTGACCCATTGAAGCATTGAGTGAATATTTCCAAGTGCACCATTAGAATAACACATTATACGGTCCACAAGTGAATGGGTCAGTTAAGGCCTTTAACAAGATATGGAGAAAACACTGATAAACTTTTGCAACCTAAACAAGGATGATTGGAACCTAAGGATTCCCATAGTTTTATGGGCCTATCAGACTACATCAAATAATCTTACAGGACAAACACCTTTTCAATTGGTATATGAGTAGGAAGTGGTGATGCCCATGGAATTCATATTCCCCAATCTATGCATTCTTGTTGTAACCAATTCTATGGATTCCATTATAGTATAGAAAAAACTAACAGTGTTACTATAGTTGAAATAATATATATTTATGGAAAGGTTTAACCAAAATGCGTAAAAGGATAGGGAGAAGGCATAGCATGATCGTCACATTAAGAATAAGTAATTTCAAAGTGGCGATCTCGTTTTGATGTATGAAAGTAAATTTTTGAAACACCAAGGGAATTTTAAGATGCATTGGTTGGAACCATATATTATCATGTATGTCACAAATGCAAGGGTTTTTTAATTAGAGAAGTTGAATGGGGAGCCCAGTGAAAAAATTGTTAATGGGAACTAGCTGAAATTGTACCAAGACAGTCGCCCCACTTTACAAATTTGATATTTTTGTAGAAAAAAAAATCCTTTGTTTTTGTAATCTTATTTGTGTTCACATAAGATTTGCAATGGTGATAACCTAGAGAACATCATCATCGTGGGAACCAGATTAATAGACTTGGTAGAATATAAATTCTTAATCAAAACGAAGGATTAACGCATTAAGCACTTATAACACCATGTATTCAAGAGAACACATAGCCAAATGAAGTGCATAGTACCCAGAGATTACCTAAAAAATTGAATTCATTTGGCATTAAATGATGACAATGGGAACCAAAAAAAGTATAGAAAAATATTTCAACAAAATCATTTCCCACGCACATGGATTAGATAGCTTGGGAATTTCTGGAAAGATAATTAAGGTCAATAAAGGACAAATATGTTCCAAATCAGTGGCTATTTTAGAAAGGTTGTTGACATGACTTCCAACATGGCCAAAACCAAAGAATGGAATTATCACTAAGAAATACATACCATGTGAGACTGACGAAGTTATGATAGGATAAGGCTAGAATCATAAAAATTTATTGCAGCTAAAAAGGTGTGCAAGGCACGTAAGTCACTATTATTTCCTCCATTTCCATTTTCATTTCCTTATAGTTGAAAGTGTAGAATTTAATTCTAAAGCATAAAACAAAGAGAATTTCATATATCATACTATAGCTATAGAGGAATTATTTATTTTTTAGATACATACACCATGGAATCATTGGTATTACCCAAGAAAGCAAGGAGAAACGGTGTTGGTGGTGCACAACCTCCACAACTTGTAGAAAAACCAAAAACCTAGTTGACCAATGAGTCAAATTATGAATTGTTAATGGCTCCAATTCTGCTTAGGGTTATCAAGGAAGGAAGCATGCTTGATGTGGTCGACAAACTAAAGTACAACAACCATGATGTCACAGACTGCAAGTACATGACTATCACATCTCAATGAGGAATTCAACAAGTATGTGAACCAAAATAATGGTCTAGGGGGCTAGAAAAATAAGTTATTTTAAATTTGTTTGATATCCCCCATTATGCTCAAGGTAACAAATTAAACATATGTGTTAAATTTCTCTTAAGTTTTGTACACAACAAATTTACTTGGGTCAATGAACCCATAGAAATTGATTCACAAATCATATCTAAGATTACCAATTTGTGTATGGCAGGAGAGGATCCAGAACCTCTCTTTGAAAAAAATAATGAAAAGTTCGTTGTGAAGGAGGTGACATAAAATACAATGCAGTTCATAGACAACAGGAGATCTTAATCTCCTCTATAAGTGATGAGCAGGTGCAATTTTCTGCGCAACTGATGACATGCAGGTTTCTTAGGAATTGTCGAAAGCATCTATACCCTACAGAAGTGGTGGCTACCATAGTAATATATGTCGGAAGTGTGCATATGAAATGGGAAACCTTCCTTCTTAATCAATTTATGTAGGATTTCTTGGAGGCACAGGATAGGAATGAAGAATTCCACTTTGCATGGTTATTGATCCTGATTGCTTTAATGAAATGGAAAGTTCCTCAAGATATTAACTTTCCCCCACTATAAAAGCCATAATTCATCACCTATATTAGGATCACTCTGGTATACCTCTGAAAAGAAGAGATAAATGAATACAAATATTAAATTTTATATCTAAATAGAAGTCATCAATAATGTTTTTTTGAAGGTACTACAAATTCCATTATAGGTCATCAAAACCTACAAGGTAGTAGCAAATTTTTGTGCCACCCCGCACCACATGTATGTATAGGCATGTGTAGACCCTGACAAGCATTGGTTGAAGTGTCGACACAAGATTGATGAATATGCATTGTCGTAAATAATGAACAACTAGTAGAAGTAGGAGTGCATACTAATTCCCGATGAGTAGACAGAAGTACATACAATTGTCATTAGAACATAGGAGGAACTCCAAGATACCCAACAAGGAGGGAAAATTACCCGATAATAAGAGGAACACTTATAACCCTCACCACAAGAACCTAAACAAGAGTTTCCCATCACACCTCAACAAGACCAGAAAGAATATGAAGTTGTATCGGGAGGTGAGAAAATACCACTAAATGGTCAAAAAAATGGTGCCAGAAAGAAGTAGAAGGCGAGTAAGACAATGGGCCTAGAATCACCTTCTCTTTTAAAGGAGGCCTTGGAGAAAGTAGCCAAAAAAATTACAGAGGTAACAGAGTATGGAATTTCCCCTCTCGTTATGGATATTGAAAATTTTACACAAGAGTAAAAGGAAATATAGAATCAGACATAATAATAGTTGGAACAACTACATTTAACGATTGATGCATCCAGGGCAGCTACTCCTATACCTAGTGTGATAAATCCAATGACTGTAATGGAGGAAATCAATGGACCTATTGCACTAGATATCTTATCTGAATTATCACATCCATTCACGACTTTAGCAGAGCATCGTGCCTTGGTCAGTCCCATAGCCACAGTACGCTTTGCAGACATTAATGTCCAACACTGGGCTTAGGTGTTGTCCCAGGTATATTTAATTATTTCTCAATTACTAACGCATGTTTTACATTAATTATAACATTCTATCTTCTAAGAAGTACATTTCAGGGCACAAGAAACCTTGACAGACCTGGTCTAGCTCACTAATGAGCACGAGGCTCTATAAGCAGCACACACACAGATGGAAGAAGCACTAGAGAAAGAAAAAGAGAGAGAGGGGACACTCTGATGGGCCATTTAAGAAGTATGTAGTAAAATTCTAGGTGTCCCCATGGAAATTGATGCTCCCAAAGAAGAGAAATTATCCAAAATTTAAGAGCTCATTCATGGCCTAAAAGCAAAGGTGGTAGAGTAACACTTGTAGATAAATCCCACTACCCCGCCAGAAGAAGTAAAAATAAGAGAAAGGGTATAGGTCGCCTCTTAATATTTTGAGATTGCATGAGAGCTTAAGCATTGTTGAATTTTCTACAAGATCCATAGAAGAAACTAATCATTTTATCTAATTATTACTACCTAATGATGTTCAAAAAAATTATCCAATGTCGTTGGTATCATTGAGAAATTATACACATAAAATTTCAATAGTACATGCAGTGAAAACAATAAATATCATAAAGAGATGACCCTACATAATAGAGATGATAAATTTCCCCTTAGGAAATTTGGGAGAAAACCCAACAACCTTTCTTCTAGGAAAAATCATTCTTAGGAAAGTTTTACAATTCTAAATTTACTAGAAATATGTGCCAAAATCCAAGTCCAAACTTCAATCAATTCATCATCTATCTGCTCTTGCATGTGGTTTTTATAGAAGAGATATTATGATGATGAATTCGAATTGGTCAAAGTGGAGTAGCACATCATGTATTTATATAGGTCGGATGAGTGAATTTTGACCAAGGGACACACCCATTCATGGTGGTGCTTACTTGCGACCATTTTGAGCATACATGATGCCCAAAAAATACAATATTTATTTTAATTTCCATAATTCTTATAGGATGACTTGGGAGGCTTATTGGCATGTGGGAATACCTCTTGATTCCACACAAAAATCAACACTCCCACTTAGCAAGGGAGGTATTCTCCTTGTATACAACATATTTACCTTTAGCTGAAATTTCTTCTCCATAAGAAAAGTTCATGAGTTTTATATTTTGATGCATGTTTATAGATAACTCCATCCTGGAGTGGGAAATGTAACTCCTCACATGCACGTCTATATATTACTCCATCCTAGACTAGGAGATGTGAGTATCCAGAGCATTTTACCTCTGGACAAATTCCTTTATGGATCCTTAGATAACGTATCAATATACTCTATTCAAAGTCCTTTATGCCCCAACAAATTCCTTCTGGCTTCTCAAGAGATAATTTTCCCTTGAAGCATTCACCCTCAACCAAGGTCCTTTATGACTTCTTAGGTGAATTACATTTATCTCCCCCAGTCAAAGTCCTTTATGAACTAGACAATTCCTTTCGGATTCTTAGGAAAAGATTTTTCCAATCCTGTAATTTCCTCGGTGATTCACCTTTAGTTAAAGTCATTTATGACATAGCCAAGTTCTTTTGGCTTCTCAGGTGAATGTATCCATATCTCCTGGTTAAATTCCTTTATGACCTGTCCAGAGTCCTTTCTAGCCTCAATAGATGGTCTACCTTGATCCTATGAGGACATCAACCCTCCCTCTTAATGAGGGAGACATTTTTTGGAGATATTGAGAGGGGGGGTGAATAAATATTTCATAAATTTCAACAATTAGGATTACAGAGCATTGATGAATAACATTACATAAAGTATTACACATGAATTACATGAACAATTTCATTATATTACGAGGGGAGTTACAACTTCTAGTTTACTAGCTACAACTAGAAGGGCTACAACCTCGAGATATTTACCAACAACTATTGGAAGGAACTATAACCCTTGGTTTATCAACATCCATTAGAAGGAGGCAACAACCTCCTAAAGGAAGCTACAACTTATTTCCCTAGAACCACCTTGCCACCCTATAAAAATAAAAATAAAAACTCTTGAGCTCTCGTACCAGGGACAATGGCCCACTTACAACATTTCTCAACCCTCTTCAACCAATCCCTAACTTGACATCATCGCTACAACCATGTCATTGGACATTCATTGCTTGCATTCATTCGCAATTATATTGTCACTACAACTCTTGTTCTTAACTTTCTTCCTCGGGCACAAACCAATGTGCCACTAGTCTACCCTAGAGTTTCCTCTATCTGCCTCAACCTTATCCTTATGAAAAACAATCTCATTAACCCTTTATCGTCATCAGCTATCCAAATGTTACTTTCCTATGTCATTATAACATTGTTATTTTTTATGTTGTTGATGTAAGATACACCACTATTGTTTAACCCTTCACTTTAGTCTTCAATAAAAAAAATTTCATGCCTTGGATCAATTGAAGGAAGTATGATCATGGAAAAGGTATCATTGTAATCAAGGTATACTATTGTTACTCCTACTCAAATTTGGTTCTCATAAAGTTTCTTCAATTTTTTTACAAATCTACTAGAGGAGTTGCTTCAACAAGATTTGGCAATAGGTCAAGAAGAGCTACTCCAAATCTACTACAAGGAAAAATAATAAAGATTCATCTAGAAAATGTATAAGACAAGAACAAATGGTTTGTTTCATATTTCTCCAAAATTCTACAATAATACCTTTAAGGTGACCTCCAAATATGGCTTTAGGTTTGTTTCAATATATATTTCTTTGCAACTTTAACTCAAATCCTTAATCTATACAAGTCTTAAAAATTACATACCTTTAATGGTTTCTTTAGAAAGTTCCATCAACTTTCAAAATAGTCCTGTTTTAGTTCTCGTAATACCTCAACACAAACATTGTCATAAGCTTGAATCTTCTTCACAATGCAATATCATATCATCTTCAAATATTTGTTTTGGATCATCACAGAGATTACTTGGATTTGTTGCCTTAGATCTCCTCAACTTCAAACTTAAACTACCTCAGGTATCTGCAAAATTAGGAAAACTTCAAGTCTCTTAAAACTAAAATCTATACCACAAAAATCAAGTATAGATAGTTTCCACAAACTTTAGATATACCTCAAATATTAGCTCTGAGGCCAAAATTTAGTTGGCTCAAGGATTAGTTGTAGGGATGAAATTTTGTCTCAAAATATGGCTCAATATGAGCCTAAGGGATTTGTCAAAGATCTAAACTTTGTCTCAAATGGATTCCTTTAGAGTATGCCTCTTTCCTCCAAAAAGTGCATTAGTGAAGAATTTTGATCGAGCTTGAAAGGGACGAGATATTCAACAATACAAAAAATAAAATAAGCTCCAAACTTTGGTATCTTCTTATAGAGTTCGATATGGCCTGAGGTCAGTAGGCCCAAATGCTTCATGACATCTTTTGAAATGGTGTTCTTTTGGCTCCTGCTATCGACAATGAATTATAGCAGAGAGCCCTTCACCCACATTTTTGAGTGAAAGATGCGCTCCTCCTCCTCTGGATCTTTGGGTTCCGCCGTTTAGAGCTTCATAGTGGCTACCATCGTAGTGGGTTCTGCGCCAATGGCCTGCTTACCCTTGTTGGTTCCCCTTTTGAGTTATAGCTAAGAATCAGAACAGGCATCCTTCTTTGACTCTCTCAGCTTAGCCACCAATGTCTGCTTTGCACGACATTCATTCCTGTTGTGAGTCAGGCTTTTATGGAACTCACACCACTTGTCAGTGTCCTTCTTTGCCTTCCTATCACCCTTGGATTGTGGCTTCGAGGAGTTTCCCTAGGGGGTCCTGGTCATGATTTTTTTTTTTCTCTATGGCTTGGGGGCACATTTTTCTGCTTTGGGTTCGCAGATCCAAAGTATCGCTTCTTCTGCTTGAATTTCTGCTCAATTTTGGTAGCATAGCGGTATGCTACACCAAGTAATGAGATGTCCAAGAACTCCATTTCATCTTTAATGTATTTTTGAAAACAACCACAGTTTTTGAGAACCAGATGTTTCTCAGAATCTTTGCTACCCAGCTTTATGCACAGGGCATGGAAAATATTTGTCAGCCCATGCACATCTTGATCCGTCTACTACCTCTACATAATACATTGTATATACTTGTCGTCATAGCTCCTGACATGGTAGTATTGTTATTTAATGGTGTCTCAGAAATAATTCCAAGTGGTTGTGGCTGAGAACAGTGAGGGTTCCCCCTCGTCTTTCCACTCACAGTAGGTTTCACACCAATCCTTGACATGGGGGGCGGCTTTCAAGAGTGAAAAAGTAATATTTTCCCTATTGAAAATTTAATTAACAAAAAAATATCCTTCCAACATATTTAACCATTTATCTATGGCATATGCATCTATTTAGCCTTCAAATGTGGGAATGTCAAAGTTAACTTCTACCTTAAAGGGAGTGGTGCCTTCATAGTGGATTCCAAATGAAGATGTGTCACCTGTGGGCCTCCACCAAAGGATCTAGGAAAATTCATCCATCATCATGTTCCTCTATTTCTCAAGGGCCTCCTCAAGAAATATTTTGATAGGATCTTCTGCTCCCTCATCTTACTTTTCTTCCACCATGGGAGGCCATCTAGGTTTTCGAGGTTGATCTTACAAAGGTTCAACCAGATTGAGCCCTAACTCCTTATACTTTGATCTTGTTGGGGACATGCAAAGAAATATTGAGAAAGATTAGAGTTGGGCCTCCAAAATGTCTTCAAAATGTCATACACTTCCACCTTCATTCTCATTTTTTTGCCTCATTTCATCACCTTGTCACTTCATAACCTTACATTTTCATACTCATAAGGGTTCACAATAGTATTTTCCAAATTTATTAATTTCATGTATTTAGAGTGTATTTATGATTAAAAGTTAGAAAAATAACATGTATTTCCTTATACCTAAAAGTGGTTGAGTTTGATGACATGTGTATGTCATTTGGAAGCTTCCAAAACACTCTTATGTGGCCTCCAAGGATCAATT
Organism: Pinus albicaulis; assembly: GCA_034641835.2. Classification (NCBI taxonomy): domain Eukaryota; kingdom Viridiplantae; phylum Streptophyta; class Pinopsida; order Pinales; family Pinaceae; genus Pinus; species Pinus albicaulis. Next base: position 1,286,550,875 of record CM076570.1, read on the forward strand.
TCGAATTCTCTTCAAGATTGGAAGAAAATCTGGGATAGGAATCGACCATATCTCATGGAGAAAAATCATGGATAAAGGGATATGTGTCTAATTGGTTGAGACTTTTATGGATCTATGGAGAAAATAGTGGATATCCATTAATAGGGTAGCTTCTTATGTTCTTGTATAAATAGGAGAGCCTTATCCTCTCAAAGGCATGTGTAAAGTTTGAGAAATGCTCATGTTTTGAATAAAGAAGTTGGATTTGGTTATGTTTACATTTGGAACCTCACAACTTCCCATCCTCATGTCATTTGGATTGGCCATCTAATGAATGTGAGATGTATCATATTCTTTTCATTTATTTATGTCTAGTTTAAATTTCATTTATGTGCTTTCATAGATTAAGTTTTATTGTTTTCATATGATCATTTCATTTATGTGTTTTTGAAGGTTAAGATTGATTGTTTCACTTTGCTTTCATTCCATTTGTATAGTTAAGATTGCATTGTTTTGAATTTCATAGTTTTGAATTAATTCCTTGATTACCATTAGAATAGATTTCATTTCATGAGTGGTGTGATTTTCAATTCTTGCAAGCATGATAGATTAGATTTCTGACTTTCCTAAATTAGATTACATTTCATGTCATTAGCATAGATTTACTTTCTTGTCAATAGATTAAGTTTGTTTAATTCCAAAAGTATGGTGTGATTTACTGCTTTCTAGAATAGATTTATTTTTATATCAATTGTCATTTTTTTCATTTAATAGATTAAGATTTTTCTTTTGAAATTGGAAATCGATCTCTAGCACATATGGTGCACGTGTACCTCGCAAGTGCACGGACCCCCGGGTTGATAATTTGTTAAAAGGAATTTAAGTAATTAAATTACCTCTACATTTTGGCGTCGTTGCCAATGAGGCATACATAGGGATCAACTTTTGATTTCGAATTCCTTTTTTTTTCAATTTGTTGTTTCATTTCAAGTTTTTAAATTAGAATTCTATTTCGTTTTTCAATTTCCTTTTTACTTTCAAATTCATGAAATTTTTCAAATTAAGTTTTTGTGTAATTCCATTTTATTTTTAGGCAATTTCAATTTTCATTTTTCCTGCACAGTTCAAATTTAAGTTAGAAATCATTTTGATACATATCAATAATAATAATAATAATAATGTTATTATTATTATTATTAAAAATAAAAACCTTTTTTTTTTCTAATAAACTTTTAAGATAGATTAAATCATTTTTTTTAGTATAGGTTATTAAAAAAAAAAATTATTTCTTTTAAAATCAGATAGGATACAATAAAAATCAACAATGATAAAATTTTAGTTTCAAAAAATTAAAATCCAAACCAAAGCAAAATAATTTATAAAAATTTATAAAATAAATTAAAAATAAAAAAATAAAAAATAAAAATAAATCATTTTGATGCATTTTGAATTTTAACCAATTTTCATAATCATAAATAAACCCAAGCTTGGAAATAGTTAGTTTATAAAGCTAAAATATGAGGTTTGAGATCAAAACTTCTTACTTTAAATCCAAATTTCAAATGAATAAAAAAATTTGACAAAACTTCTGAGTATGCTCTCTTCTTGCGCTCCTTGCGATCTGGAATATCAGAAAAGAAAATTGAACCAAGATAGTTTTAAAAAATTTCAACAAAAATGACTAAGAGATCTAAATTTACCATTGATTCTAAAAAAAAAAAAAAAAAAAAAAAAAAAAAAAAAAAAAAAAAAATTGATATATAATTGTCAAATATATTTGCTTTATAATTTGTTACAACAATTATATATATATATATATATATATATATATATATATTGATTGACTGATCAATTGATTTAATTATTTATTTATTGCGGCGAGTTTACAGATCATATATGAAAATTTTGGTGAATATTTTTGCAATATATATATATGAATTCTATGTGAAAAATAACCCAAATTCAAAAAAAAATCGGTCGAATCGGAGTATGGATGAGGGAGATATCGTTGATTTAAAAGTAGTTATTTTCTTAGAAATTTTTATGACGACTGGATTAAAAAAAAAACGCATATTTAAAAATTCATCCTCAAAGAAAATAAATCAGTCCAGAATTTTTAGAGAGAAAAGTTAAAAAAAAAATCTCCATGCTTTCAACCTACAACAAAAGAAATAAAGTAAAGTAAAAAATTTGAGTTTTGGCATCAATATTTTCACAATTTTTATAGAAAAAAATTGGTTGTGAGATCCTTTTTTTTTGGCAAGAGGAGAGTTCAAATAAAAATAAAATATTTTGGTGGCATGAAATTGATTGAAAAGTGCCCTATATCAATTAGTCACTTGGAAGCTTCTCCCATAATCTTTAATTTTGTTTGTTGGGCTTTTTCTGCCACATGGCGACATTCAATTCATCCACGTGGCAACGTACCATTAGCCAATATTGCATAGTCATCGTCTAGTTGTCTGCCACATCACCTTGTCTAGTCTGTAGTCCACTTCACTCTGCCAAGTCAAAATCCACAACAACATGTATGCCACGTGGCACCTTCTAGTGCTTCCATGTGGCATTCCCTGGTGCTGCCATGTGGCACCCATTCACCTGAATTTCACTGTTTTGCTAAAACTTCAAACGAAAATAAATTTCTCATAGGGAATCTGTTTGGCATGATACAAATGTCATTGGAAATATCTTGACAAAATCTACGAGGTGAGATGTTTTTCATCATCATTTGAGACAACAAAAGAATGAATAAATTTCCAACAAGACATGATAGGTAAACTAAGGCACTAGTTTCGAAACAGGTAAAAATTCATTTGATTTTCCTACATGAATTTGTTTTATTTGTACCAATTCTCAGTTTTTTTGTAAATTTCATAAATAGAGAGATTGATCACCTCTCTCTTTTGATAATCTTACATTTCATTGCAAAAAAAGTACTAAGTTTTTGCAGGTTCCAGGAAGATAAACAAATGACCATAAGCAAAACAGTGTCCCTTAAAAACCACATTTCTTTCAAAAATAACATGATTAGAGTAATATCAAAGATGAGATATCTAATAATGAGTACATGATTTTGGATAAATAATTTCAAATCAGACCCATCACACCAATTGAAAGCCTCTCATGTACCAGTTTTACCATTGCATTCCTGCTCATTCAATCAATACAATCTTCATTTGAATCGCTCTGCAGGTGTCGCAGTCGCAAAGTTGAAGTCGACCCAAACCTGCCCTGTTGTTGCCTGCTCTGGTGTGCATGGCCCCTCCAAAGTCCATCCCGGAGGTGGCCTCTCTGCTTGATCATGCCCAAGATTTTTCGACTTTGATCAGTTCATTAAATCCTCCTCGCCTTAGACCAACAATCTCAAAGTTTATCAAGAAACTTGAAGGCGTTCAAGAAGTATCCCTTCCTCTGGCTATCCCGAATTTGGACGCTCTCTCCCTTGCTGAGAAGGGTCTCATAGGGTAGTTCACTGGCTTGTAGCCCTCTCCGAAGAATGTTCAAAAATGGGTCGAGCGCAACTAGGCAGAAAAGATCATTGGAAAATTTTCAATCAGATTCTGTGGTAGAGGCTATTTCACTTTTCAATTTGAAACTAAAGAAGACAAGGATTTGATATTTAGGAATGGACCATAATTCATGGACACCGGAGGGCTCTACCTCAACAAATGGACTCCAGACTTTGATCCTGAAATCGACGTGCCCAATGTTGTTCTAGTTTAGGTCTGCCTTCCTCATCTCCCCTTGCACTATTGGGGTAATGATTCTATTTGAGATATTGGAAACGCAATATGAAAATTCATTGACCGAAGTGATCCGAAGGACAACATGCAATCTTGTACCAGGATCTGCGTTGAAGTGGATCTAGAAAAGACCTTCCTGAAGTGATCAAGCTTAAAGTTAATAACTGGACCCACATATAGCAGCTAGACTACGAGAAAATCACATTCAAGTGCAAGGTATGTCATGAATACGGTCACTTTGCTAATAGATGTTCCAAAATCATTGATATTGAAAACCCAATGGGAAACCATTAAAAAAAAAATTCCTTGTCCAATCCCTTCCCTTCCCCTCTGCAACCTTCTTACCCCTCTCCCCCTTAACCCTCCCTCCATCGCATCCCTTGCCTCCACCAATCCTTTTTCCTCCCTTTCCCTCTATGAATATTACCCTCCTAACCCTCCATCACCTCTCATCTTTCATCTCCTTAGCTCTCCCCTTCCAAATCTTGTCCCCCCACCTCTTCTTCAAAACCTTTTTCTACCCAGATCACTAGAAACACAGCAAAAGAACATGGGTTTACCTTGGAAATTCTTAAAAAATCTGGCCCTGGAAGGAAGTCCTCAAACATCACAGAGATGAAGCAGCCCAAAAATATATAGCCCTTGGAACTCAACACCCTATAGAATCCTTCATTCTAGGGAAAAATAACAAAGAAGCAAGTTAGAATGAGCAAGGAGGGAAGTCAGGTCCACATCCTGTATTCCTGAAATAATGAAAGCCCTCTCTTGGAACTGCAGGGGTTTAGGGCACCCCTAAAAAAACTCAACTCTAAGAGACCTTATGAATCAAGAAAAACCAGACATCATTCTCCTTCAAGAAACTAAACAAGGAGAAAAAGATATGGAAAACATTATAAACAGAATGAAGAACTATACAGGCACTCACATGGAATCTAGGGGTGCCTCGAGGAATATCCACCATTTGGAATCAGAACTTATGGGAGAAATAGAGTTGTCAAAACTAAAAAATGGATCAAAGTAAACCTTCTGAGTACTAAAGAGAACATTGAGATCATTGTATATAATATATATGGGCCTAATCATTACAGGGATAAAGAAGCTTGTTGGAGCACATTGAAAACAAATATAGACAATGAGGACAACAGAATATCATCATTGGCGGGGATCTTAACTTGTTCTTGCACGCTAATGAAATAAGAGGTGGAAGCTTCAACTCAGATCCATCTATAGACCAGCTTGAAATCATCATCCAAGATCACGATTTGGTTGATGTCATCCCAAAAAACCGCAAATTCACTTGGATTAATCGCAGAATTGGAATGGGAAACATTATGGAATGGCTTGATTGATTCATAGTAGTTGTACCTCTCCTCTCTTACTTCTCTTTAGCCTCCTCTTGTATCCTCTCCTCCTCAGCCTCTGACCACTACCCTGTCACCCTCTCCTTTGGTGACCAGCCCTCCCTCGGACCCCTCCCTTTTAAATACAATCCCCTCTGGAGTGATATCCCTGATGCAAGACAAATTGTGTATTATACTTGGCAGCAGCATGTCGAAGGGTCTCATTCACACATATTGGAAAAAAAGTTGAAGAATGTTCATATGGCTCTTAAAGATTGGTCCAAGCTTCACTACAAGGAACCTGACAAAGCTAGAACCTGATACACATGGAGTGAACCAAGAAAATTTAGATCAAGAGAAAGATATTTATTGGAATTTGTATAAATTCAATAGGAAATAAGAGGAGAAGTGGCATTAGGGGAATTTTGAGGTCTAAAATGAGCTTCCTAAGGAAATAATAAAATAATAGCTAAACTAATAAAATAATATTTATGAATTTTCATTTTACTTTTTTCACCACAATCCATGTAACCATGGTTAAATTCAATTGAAAAGGTCTACCAAAATAAAATTAATAAAAAAATTGTTTTGATGTGACTAAAAATAATAATTAGCTTTTCAATAAAATGGCATTATCATTGAACAACTAATGCATTTGTCCTTTGTGTTTAAATAAGTTAAAATAAATTATAATTAATTTGAAATTATAATATTAAATAAAATGAGATGAATATATAATTCAAAAATAAATATATGAAAATACACAAATATAATATTTATTGAAAAATGTGTAAAGACATGAAGACTATGTAAGGATATGCGTTGTTTCTTTCAAAAAATATGAAATGACAATAATAATATTTTATTCAAAAAGTGTGAAATGAAATTTATTATTTGTACTTTACTTTATGACTTTAAAATTACTTAAAGCACTATCATGGTTAACCATGAGTTTTTATCCACCATATAGAATGTAAAAGTAAGTACCTTTAACTCAAGCAATGCCACTTCAAACATTGGGGATGATGTCATCCCCCAAAACTGTGATTGGTTCATCATAAAGTGAATCTTGATTGTACATTTTCCTTAGGAGGACCATTTTAGACCTCAAAAATCCCTTAATGAGGATAAAATATAGAAACATGTGGCTCCAGGCAGGTGACAAAAACACTTCTTTCTTTCACAAACAAGCTACGGTTTGAAATATAAGGAATAACATCTCATCCATCATAGATAATGAAGGAATAATTCAGTTAGATTTAGGAATGTATAAAGGATGCAGCCTTTAATCACTATAAGAACCTGTGCACTGAACCAGTTGTGCCTGAGGATTATTCGGACCTTTGAAGTCACTTGCCAAAGCTAATCACGGAGGAGATAAATAGCATCCTTAAAAGAGAAATATAGGAGGCCGAAATTCATAATGTTATATGGTCTTGCATCCAGATAAGTCTCCAGTTCTGGATGGCTTCTCCATCAGTTTTTATAGGACCTATTGGAACTTAATTAAAAAGGATTTAATCAAAATGATTCAGTGGGCACAAGGGAAGAATAAGATTGGGGGCTTTACCAATTCAGCCTACCTTGCCCTTATACCCAAAGAAAACCACCCCTCCTCCTTTTCTAGGTTCAGACCTATCTCCCTATGAAACTTCTCATACAAAATCATCACTAAAGTCCTTGCCACTCGCCTTAAACCCATCTCCCCAACCTCATCTCTGAAAATCAAGGGGAATTTATCTCTCAAAGAAAAATTTCAGACTCCATTCTCCTTGTTCAAGAAGCCATTCACTCGAGTATGATGTGAGATGAAAAAGGTTTCATCCTGAAGCTCAACCTTGCTAATGCCTTTGATAGGGTGAGACATTCCTTTCTCATCTCTGTTCTTCAAAAAATGGGTTTTGACAATGATTTCATTTCCTTCATCTATGCCTATATTTCAAACCCCTGTATCTCTCCCCTAATCAATGGCAGGCCAGCAAATTTCTTCCAATCTTCCCGAGGTCTCAGACAAGGTTGCCCTATCTCTCCCTTTCTCTTTATTCTTATGGTTGAATCCTTTAGCAGGGCCTTAGACCACAAGCGCAGATTTTGCCTCATCACTGGAATCAAATTCGGCAATGGAGTCAAGAATATTAACCACTCTTAATTTTTAGATCCCTTCTGATGGGCGGTGCCACCTGCATTATTTCTCAAAGATTCAAATCTCTTCTTGAAAAAATTATGCTTTACTCAGGAGGGGTAATAAATTATCACAAAAGTTGTATTTATGGATGGAATTATACAAATCACACCATACATAGCATCGCGCAAATATTTGGAGTCTCCTACAAATTGAATTGGTCCTATTTCAAATATCTTGGGAATCTAGTCAGTGCTAGACCTTTGAAGTCTGACGTATGGAACATCACAATCGACAAACTGAAAAAAAAAAAAAAAAAAAAAAAAAAAAAAAAAAAAAAATGTGGGGATCTTCATGGCTTAACATGGTTGGACGCTTAATCCTCCTAAAATTTGTCCTCTATTCTCTGCCTCTGTATCACTTCACCTTGCTCAATGCAGCTACCAACATGCATCTAAAAATTGAAGCAATTTTAAGGCAATTTCTTTGGCAAGGACAAAAAAATGAGAAGAAGAAATACAACTTAGTCAGATGGAGACAAGTTACGCAAAATCAATAAAATGGTGGGCTCGGTATTCGTATCCCAAAACTCTTGAACAATTCGTTTGGGGGAAAGATTTTGTGGCACCTGATCAGTGGACAACACTTATGGTGGAAACAAGTTTTTGAATCCAAATATCTCAGCTCACCCAAACAAAATCTCCTTAATTACGACATACCAAGCAAACCTTGTTCTATAATCTGGGAATTATGCAAGAAAGCCATCCCTTTTATCAGCAGAAATATTTCCAAAGTTCCTCAAGGAGGACACAACACAAACATCTGGAATGATCGAATTATGGGGCAAGCTCCTCTTAAAGATAGCCCGAGCACCCATCCTATTAAAATCCATATTCAGAATATTGATATAAACACCTTAGCTCAGATTTCAAGATGGGATGAGCATTCAAACGCTTGTATCAGTTGGGATTTTCCGCTCGTCCCCCCTCATCTTGAGGCTAATCTAACAAATCTTAAAGTAATCCTTCATGGTGCAACACCTTTGTTTAAAGGCAGTGAAGACAGTCTTCGATGGGATCTCTATGGGTCCTCTTACTCTATCAAAGTAGCTTATTGTAAACTTCTAAAAGAGCAGTTCCCATCTCCTCAATGGCTTATTTGGAATCTCATCTGGAAGTCTAAATCCATACCAAAGACCCTCCTCAAAGGTAATATATTAACCTCAGAAAATTTTATAAAAAGAGGTGTTTATGGCCCATCCATATGTTCCAACTATCATTGCGCAGAAGAAACTGCAATTCACCTCTTTGTGAAATGCCATTTTGCTATACAGTGCTGGAAAAATCTCACTTCTTTCTCCCAGATTGATTTAGACTCCATCAACTCTACTCCAGACTTGATAAAAATTTGGAAAAAAGAATGCCCATGGGGGGGAAAGAGTAAGAACATAACCAAAAGGGTCTAGGATACCCTTCCCTATGTGCTTCTCGGGAACATCTAGTTGGCAAGAAATAAGATGATTTTCAACAATAAAAAACCATCTCTATGGAAAGTCTGCAACAAGACCTGGAGTCTCGCCATTTAAACTATCTATCAAAAAGCACTGGTAATATCAATTTAAACAATCTTCAAGTTGATGAAAGAAATTTTTTGGGAAGAGTCTTGGACAGTCTCAGCTTTCCCAAATCTCCAGTTACTCAAACCAATAAAAAAGAAAACTGGAAGATAAGAGTTAAATAAAAATAATTTATCGAATGGCTCGATAGTTGCAAAAGACCAACCCTTTTCTTTGATGGAGCTTCTAAATCAAATCCGTGTATTCCTGGGGCTGGAGGCCTCATAAGGGATGAAAATGGCATTGTTTTTTTCTCTTTCAAATGGGGTTTCGGCTCTCTGTCTAACAACAAAGCCGAAGTCTACGCTCTCCACAAAGGACTCCGATTGATAAAGAGATACAACTTGTCAAATGCAATGGTGTTTGGGGACTCAGCTATTATTATCAGCATGATGTTAAAGGACTCTCCTATCAAAAACATATCTCTTCACAGGATCATCAGAAAATATCACACATTGATTAAAGGTATGAAGGATATCTCCTTTCACCACATCCTTAGAGCTAACAATAAGCTTGCGGATAATTTGGCTAACAAAGCTTGCAGTAGACCAGCGAGTCAAATGCTCAGTCATGATGGCCTATCTCTCTCACATTTGCCATTATTTTATTTCTACCAGCATATCTATTTTGTTGGATTCTCTGCAAGAATATATTTGAACTAATCAAATTTTCCTATCCTTACAACATCTCCCCTCATGTGACCTTATCTCCTCGATCTCTTAGCCTTGACTCCCTCCTCTTCCCTGCTCATGCTATTTATTCCTCCCTACTCCTTGCATCACCTCAATATCTTTCTGATTGCTCTCTCTCGTTCTACTTCATTCTAGTTCAGAAGTGTGCCTCTCCTTCTACCTCCACCATGCATTCCCTTGTTCTTATCTTCTTCATCTCTGTTGTTGCCTACAGAACTGTCTCATATTTCCCCCTCTTCCATTCTTTTCCCACCCCCTGTCTGCTTCCTCCACCCTCTTCCCTGCAAGCTCTCCTTTTTTTCCCTCCCTGCAGTTTCGACTACCCTTTAGTAGTTCTAACTACCCCTGCCTCGCCCTCATCCTTCATGGTGCGCAGTGAAGACTTCTTCCATTGTGCTGACCTGTAGGCAGAAATGGAATAGATATGTGCTCAGCAGAGGATCCTGGATGAAAAGCAACAAGTTGATATGGCCCTCCTTTAGCACAGGGCACAATCCTTCTGTTGTGAAACCAGCTCCAAAAATAGAAGAAAAGAGATATCAATGCCTTAGAAATAAGCCACTTCGAGGGGGAAACCTCCAATACATTATTTGAATGAACAATTCTTGGATGATACAAATTACAAAACCTCCTTTCTATATATAGGAGTCCATGGGACCACAATGTAATCCTAGTGGGCCATAATGTAATCCTATCCGACCTAACAATAATAATTTAAGGGCACAATAATAACAATATGGGGGTTACAGGGGTACAATAATTACAATAAGGAGGCTACACTAACAATAATAAGGGACTATACTAGTAATATAGGGACCTAGCATGTCCCTCTCCTTCAAAAAGTGTTGTCCTCAATGCTTGAGTAGCTCTGGGTGCTTCTGTATAAAATTCTCATCCTCCCATGTAGAATCTTTAGTGGGTAAGTTCTTCCACTTGATGAGATACTCTGAAATTGATCGATTTCGTAGCTGTCAAGTTCTTGTTTCTGTGACCACTTCAAGTTCCAATATGATTTTTCCTTCCTCATCAAGTTCGGGCAATATTATTTGAACTGGAATATTTTCACCTATAACCTTCTTTAAGCATGAAACATGGAAAATTGGATGCACTCATGAAGAAGCAGGAAGCTCCAATTTGTATGCCATAGTACCAATCTTTTACAACACGTTGTAAATACCATAGTACTTTGGCGATAATTTATTATCCTTCTTAGCTTGCTTGAGGGACATTTATTTGTATGGTTGTAGCCGTAAAAATACCCAGTCTCCTACATCAAAACTTCTCTCGCTGCGATGTTGATCTGCCTGTTGTTTCATTTGATTTTGTGCCAAATTCAGGTTATCCTTTAAGAGTTGGAGAACTTCTTGTTGATGCTCGATGTGATCTTCCACCGCTTGAACCTTCAAATTTTCCCTTAAAGATGATGTGATCGATGGTGGATGATATCCATAAAGTGCCATAAATGGGGTCATTTTTGCTGCAGTATGGAAGGAAGTGTTATACCACCATTTAGTGAGAGGTAACCACTTGACTGATTGTGTTTTTTTATCAGATACAAAACAATAAAGATATCCTTTCAAGCATTTTTTCAATATCTCAGTTTTCCCATCGAATTGAGGATGATAAGATGAGCTATGAGCTATTTGAGTATCCAAACAAGAAAATAATTCTGTCCAAAAATTGTAGTAAAAATGGGATCTCTATCGCTTACAATAATCTTTGGGTTTCCATGTATCTTTTGAATTGTTTCCACAAATGCAGTAGAAACTATACTGGCTGAAATGGATGATATAATGCACAAAAGTGTGCATACTTGGTAATCTTCTATCAACTACCACCATGATGACATCCTTCTTTAGACTTAGGTAAAACCCAGGATAAAATCCATTGAAATCTCCTCCCAACGTTGACTTGGAATGGATAAAGTTTGTAGAAGAGCCGAGGTCTTAATTGCCTCAACTTTATTTTGCTGGTAAACCAAAACTTACGCCACAAAATTTTGAATATCAGATTTAAGGCCATCCCAAAAAAATTATTGCTTCACCCTGTGGTAGGTTTTTAAAAATATCGAGTGTCCTCCTAAAGGAGAAGTGTGTAATTCCAAAAGAATCTTTTGTTTTACTTTGGAATTCTTACAAAGATATAAGCGATCTTTGTACCATAAGGAATCATTTTTCCAACTAAATGTATCATATGTACTAGGATCTTGTTGAAACTTTTGAATGAGTCTCCACACTTCTTCGTCCTTCTTCCATTCATCCCTTGCTTCGGTTATCCAATCTGGTTGGATAATAGAAATGGAACAAAGAAATGCTTCCACCTCTTCATTCTTTCTTGAGAGTGCATCTGCAACAACATTTAGCTTCCCTTTTTTGTAGATGATTTCAAAGTCATAACCCAACATCTTTGTGACCCATTTTTGTTGTTCTTCTGAAGATAATTTTTGTTCCAAAAAGTATTTAAGACTATCATGATCATTTTTTTACCTCAAGTGTCTTCCCATTAGGTAAGGTCGTCATTTTTAGTGTACGTATTTTTAACATTTCCTTCTCATAAATAGCTTTATGTAAATATTTTCCTTTGATTGGACGACTTTCAAAAGTAATGGGTTCTTCTTCTTACAACAAAACAACACCAATTCCATTTCCCGAGGCATCACATTCCACAATAAAGGTTTTTGTGAAGTCTAAAGGAAGCAGACCTAAGCAGTAACATTGCCTTAAGATGATGTTCAAAGGCCTTAGTTGCTTCAGAGTCCATGAAAATGCATCTTTTCAATAACAATGTTGTTAGAGGTGTTGCTATTCTCCCACAATTTTTAACAAACTTGTGATAATACCCCGTTAACTCGAGAAATCCTCGCAACTCCTTAAATGGCTGTGGGGATTTTCCATTCCTTAATGGCTTTAATTTTGTTAGGGTCTACCTTAACACCCTCCTGAGATACAATATGACCCAGATATTCCACCTCTTGTACTCCAAAGAAACATTTGGAGGTTTTTTCATATAATTGTTTCTCCTCCAATAGTTTGAGCACCCCGTCAACATGTTGAACATGATCCTTCCAAGACCTGCTGTAGATTAGTATATCATCAAAAAATAATAACACAAATTTTCTAAGGAAGGGTTTGAAAATGGAATTCATCAACCCTTGAAATGTAGAAGGTGCATTGGTAAGGCCAAATGGCATGACCAAAAAATTCATAATGGCCCTCCTGAGTTCAAAATGTTGTTTTTGGAATGTCTTCAGCCTTCATTCTAATTTGATGATATCCTGAATGAAGATCCAATTTGGTGAAATAAATTGCTCCATGTAATTCATCCAATAATTCGTCAATCACAGGAATGGGAAATTTATCTTTAATAGTGCACTTATTGTGCTCCCTATAATCTAGACACATGTGCCATGATTCATCCTTCTTGTGCACGAATACTACTGAAGCACAAAAAGAAATTTTACTAGGTTGAATTATACCAGCCTCTAACATTTTTTGAATCATACATTCAATTTCGCTCTTTTGGACATAAGGATATCTATAAGCCCTGATGTTTGGGGGAACACTTCCTGGAATAAAATGAATAGCATGATCATGATCACAAATAGGTGGGAGTCCTTTGTAAGTTTTCAACACCTTGGAATGATTGTCCAAGACTTTTTGGAGATCTGGAGAAATAGATGATTTTGATGTTGGAATCATAGTGATATACCCAGCACTACACCGTTGTTATTTCTTTAAAATATTTGTCATGAGAGTATAGCTTATTATCTTTCTTGGCTTCCCTGCAATACCCCGTAATTCAACTTCCTTACCTTTTGAAAAAAATTTCAAGAAAAGTTCTTGAAAATTAAAAGCTACTATCCCCAAAGATTGTAACCATTGTACTCCTAGTACCACATCAGCACCTCCCATAGGAATCGAAAGTATTGGACTATTAAATACATATTCCCCCATGGTTAGGTTGATATTATGGAATTTTCCAGAGAAATTTATAGTTCCTCCGTTGGCAACCATCATTTGACATTCTGGTGCTAGGTATAGGAAACAATTCAATTCCTTGGCTACCTTACAATGAATAAAATTATGGGTACTACCTGAATCAATCAACACTATTACCTTTTTCTTCTTGATATGTCCTTCTATATTGAGATTTTGAGGAGTGGTAATTCCTGCCAATGCATTACATGATATGGTCGGACTCATTTCTTCCTCTTCTAGGGTTGGTTCCTCGTGTATATCCTCTTCTTTTGAAGATTCTTGTTCATTTTCTTCTTCCTCTTCACAAGCTATGTAAAATAATTTCTTCTCAGCACACTTATGACCTTTAGTGTATGTTCTATCACAACTATAGAAAATCCCTTTTGCTCTTTTTCTTCCAATTGTTGTGGTGTCAACCTTGTAGGTTGTGGAAATTTACGTGTAGCAACACTTCCTTCTTTATAGAAGTGAGTGATAGGCTTCCTTGTCGCCATAATTTTACATTCAATTTTATTGCCAACTCGAATGCCTTTCTCTAAGTAATCAAGTTCCAAAACATGAACTTCATGTTGGATGTTATCTCAGTGCCTAAGAAGAGATCAATCCTATGTTCCTCCGAAATATCATTTATTACTCCTTATATTCAATTTTTGGAAGTCCTCAATGTGCTCCCCCAATGAACACCTTTTTTTGAGATTTATCAATTGGATAAAGAAAGTGTTGCTCTTTGTATCCTCATAATTTGCTATCATTTCCTCCGTAAAAATTGACCAAGTGACATTTTTTTTACGGGAGCAAAGCCATTGATACCATACAAATGTATTTTTTTATAAATGTAATGTTTTGATGTGTAACTTTTGTGTGTTTTGCACATTATTGAGGTCAAAATATTTCTCCATCTGTAGTATCCTTGTTACATGATCCTTTCCATCAAATTTCCTCATATCCATTTTTGGAATATGGTGGTTCTTCCTTCCAACATTAGAGTTTATGAAATCATGATTAACATTTATTTTGTTCTCATCATGAGTTTCATATACTATATTTTCACCACAAGGAAACATTTCTTGTATCAACTTTGTCAAGCCCTCCATGTCTGCTTTTAGATCCTTCTTCATGTTTTCCATTTTTTCATCGATCTTAGCTTCCATGTCATCAATCTTAGATTCCATGCCAGCTTCCATGCCATCCATCTTAGCTTCCATGCCATCCATGCCATTATTCAAAACATCCATCTTAGATTCCACGCCTTTCTTTAAACCATCCATCTTAGTTTCCACGCAGTTCTTCAAAACTTCCATGTCATTTTTTGTTGCTCTTTCTAAGAGAGAAATTTGTTGCACTTTCTCTTGTAATTTTGATATGTCATGTTGCCATTCTTCATCTTCATGAGTCATAGTAGAGCCTTCTAAAGGCTTAATGGGTGTTGAATTCTTTTTAGGGGCCATTTTAGAATCCAATACCGATATCTATTCTACAATATGCCCTTGGGATCAATTTAACTTGATTATTCAAACAAGACTTATGCAATTTGGAAAAAAAATACACACCTTTTTCTTGCTTTTGAGGAGCTCGATATTGAAAATGGATTATTTCTGTGATTGTAGCACCTCAATATCTAAAATTTTGCCCTGTAGTATCCCTCTGAAGCTTCCTTCAAATTCCACTGGTCTGATCTAATTTGGATTCTTCAAGACAAATTTATGTCCAATTTCCCACAATGACCCAATTATGGACTAGTTCAGTAGAGCGAACTTGTATGACTTTCCACGTGTCACGGTTTCATCCTTTGGCTCTAAAATTGATAGAAAGAAAACTAGAGTCCATGTACTTACGGTCACTTTTTACAGCATTCCAATCTGATGCTCAGAGAGAGAGTTATGAATATTTTCCCATGATCATCTCTTTGAGATGAAATTCAGAAGCCTGAAAAAGCCCTAACTTCCATAGATCATATCTCCGCTAATATTTCAAACCAAGATCTGAAATTTTGCAATGAAGTTCCTCAATAGTTCAGCTTTGTACTCTAAAAGTTTTAGCTTCTGAACCTTCGTAAAAAAAACATTATAGCGAAAATTCCACAATGAGTTGTTTATGTTAAATTCAGGAGCCTGTAAAATGACCTAACTTCCACAGATCATATCTCCAAAAATATTGCGAACCAAGCTCTGAAATTTTGCGAAGATTTTATTCAAGATTTTTTCTTCACACTCTAAACATTTCAGCTTTTGAACCTTCATAGAAACAAATTTAGAGAAAAAATGCCACGATGACCTCTTTGGAGCAGCGAAACCCTAGAATCCCAAAGCTCTAATACCAAACGCTGTGAAACCAGCTCCAAAAATAGAAGAAAAGAGATATCAATGCCTTAGAAATAAGCCACTTCGAGGGGGAAACCTCCAATACATTACATGAATGAAAAATTCTTGGATGATACAAATTGCAAAACCTCCTTTCTATATATAGGAGTCCATGGGGCCACAATGTAATCCTAACCGACCTAACAATAATAATTTAAGGGCACAATAATAACAATATGGGGGTTGCAGGGGTACAATAATAACAATAAGGGGGTTACAGTAACAATAATAAGGTACTATACTAGTAATATAGGGACCTAACACCTTCCAGAACCAACTCAATGAGCTCACCAACCGTTTTTCGCATGTGGAAGAATCTCTTTAGATTTTGAAATATATTTTAGATAAATTTTCAGCTCCAAGCTCCAGTTCAAACAATGTGATAAATGTCGGTCCTGAAGACAAAACTGATGCATCATCCGTACGGCTAATCAGCATTGACTGACCCTCATTCCTCCTCTCTCTTTTCTGCATGTGTCTTTTAAATTTGATTCCTGCTTTCTCAGTTTGTCAGAATATATCCTGAATCTGTAATGCAATATAACTTGAATAGTCGACACAATGGAGGCTCGGCATTTTGTGTTTGCAACCCTCCTTGTTTGTCCACAACAGCATTGGATTGTAACAAGGGAACCTCTCCTTTATTTTTTCGAATATAATATAGCACCCAACTTTGTAAAAATAAAAATAAAAATAAAATATTCATCTCATTTTCCTTCATAATCATTATACTTTCCTCCCTCGCTTTCATTAACCTGTAACCCAACAATAAAACCATTCAGCTCCCATAAAAATCTGATTCATTTCATTTCCCTTTTCATTTTGTCAAATAAACCTTGATCCACTGCTAAATTTTTCATCCACATTCCTTCAAAATTATTGTTTTATGCTAGTGTTAGATGATGGAGGATTCATTAAGGCCTCCCTTCTAACAAGTCTTGGCCTATCGACATCAACACATTATCTAGGTTCAAGGCTAGAGTCCTTATTAGTACCTTGAGGCTTGTATTCCTTGCTGACAAGTTCTCTCGTTGACAATCATAGGAGTACATCAACATCCCTTGATCGTTGGATCTTACAAGTGGCTTAACATCAGCTCATCTATTCACACTTCGCAAGATGTACTTAGGTACCTTGGAACTCATTGACATTAATGGTGATTTTTCATTGCATTGGTTAATGGCATTCATTAATGGTCGGTAACCCAATGACTTCTCTTCATGCTCGACAACAACACATTTATTCGCATGACTAGTATTGTACATTCGGGTTTTGTAGCAGGTGAAGACTATATCACTTCATAATTTTGTAGTGGATACAACAAATTTAGAAATAGAAATAAAGAATCCACTTTCATGACCTCATCCACCATTTATGCAACCATGAAGTAGATGAAATCCTACATTCTATTCCATGATCCAACAGCAGCCACAACTTTTCTACATATGCAAAGTTTTTCCACTTCTTAGGTAAGTAAAGGTATGTTTTTTTCTAGCTTTTTATCATATAATTCCTTCAATACTGAAATTAAAATTTTTGGAAAATACTTTACCATATTCCCCTTCTCATTTCATAAAAAATAAAAATACCTATAGTTGGGGTGGGGGGATACCAATTCATGTTTGTAACTCATATCACATTCATATTTAATCATATTTTATGTCACATTTCATCCTAACCAACATACTTTTCCACACAACTCCTATTGCATTATGATTAAAAAAGTTATATGTTTTGCAAATGATGATTGAATAATGAACACATTAGATGGTTGATTAAATGATTTCAAAAGCCTTTTTATGCAACAAAAAAATAAGAAAAGTGTTGTTACACAAGAACCAATACTAATAAAATTTGGTTTCCACACAAGAACCAACCAAAGTAATATGTTGCAATCAAATGTTTTTCAAAAGAACAATTTACAAAATGAACAAATTTATCAAATGATTATGCAAAGCATAAAGAAGAATCAACATCAGCCAAATTTCATATAGAAGCAAAAAAATCATGATCAATGTAGTTGATTGTATGAGGACATGCAATAACTTCATTCTCATTTTTATTACCTCATTTCATCACCTTCTCACTTCATAACCTTACATTTTCGTACTCATAAGGGTTCACATTAGTATTTTCCAAAGTTATTAATTTCATGTATTTAGAGTGAATTTATGATTAAAAGTTAGAAAAATAACATGTATTTTCTTATACCTAAAAGTGGCTTGAGTTTGATGACATGTGTAGGTCATTTGGAAGCTTCCAAGGCACTCGCATGTGGCCTCCGATGATCACTTTCGAATTATATTCAATATTGGAAGAATATTTGGGACAAGAATAAACCATATCTCATGGAGAAAAATCATGGATAAAGGGATATGTGTCTAATTGGTTGAATTTTTTATGGATCTAGGGATAAAATAGTGGATCTCCATTAATAGGGTAGCTTCTTATGTTCTTGTATAAATAGAAGAGTCTTATCCTCTCAAAGGCATGTGTAAAGTTTGAGAAATGCTCATGTTTTGAATAAAGAATTTGGATTTGGCACCATGCTCATGAGTGATATTCACTTTGATTTGGTTATGCTTACATTTGGAGCCTCTCAAATTTCCATCCTCATGTCTTTTGGATTGGTCATCTAATGAACGTGTGATGTATCATATTCTTTTCATTTCTTTATGTGTAGTTTAAATTTCATTTATGTGCTTTCATATGCTCATTTCATTTATGTGTTTTTTCATGCTAAGATCGATTGTTTCACTTTGATTTCATTTCATTTGTATAGTTAAGATTGCATTGATTTGAATTTCATAGATTTGAGTTAATTCATTTATTACCATTAGAATATATTTCATTTCATGAGTGGTATGCTTTTAAATTCTTACAAGCATTATAGATTAGTTTTCCTACTTTCCTAAATTAGATTTCATTTCATGTCATTAGCATAGATTTACTTTCTTATCCTTAGATAAAGTTTTATTTTTAATTCTGAAAGTGTGGTGTGATTTACTGCTTTCTAAAATATATTTATTTTTATATAAATTGTCATTTTTTTCATTTAATAGATTAAAATTTTTCTTTCGAAATTTGAAATCGATCTCTAACACATATGGTGCACATGTGCCTCGCAAGTCCATGGACCCCTGGGTTGATAATTTATGAAAATGAATTGAATTAATTAAATTAACTCTACAATTAGACCGCTCGGATATCGTTGATCCAGACTTATGAAAGAATGCAATAAAATATAGAAATAACATAAACACAAAGATGTAGCAAAAATAAAACTTAATTTCATTAATATCAAATAACTTAAATATCCTTACAAATAGAATTGAAATAAACTTGCTAGGGTGATGATAGCTTATCTCTAAGAAGAGATGTGGTGGCTACATGATTCTGAATTGCCTTGCAATGAGGCTTGAGGACCTTTTTACTATTTAACAACATGGAAAAACCTTAAGAAACCAAAACCCTAACCCAAGAGATAGCACACAAAGAGTTTGTGGGCCTCGTTGGGGTTAGTGGGCAGCCAACTTCTTGGGGTCGTAACTTGGTCATATTATCTTTGTTTGGCGCATACAATATATCCTCAAAAATATCTCTTTGAGTATGTTATGTGGAATTATGGATTACAGATAAAACACATTCCCTAAATGAGGTGTAATGCATTTAGAACAACAGGTCAAAGACTTTGCAGATACTTTTCCTAGCAGTAAATAGACACACAGAAGAGATTAAGAAACTTACTTGGAGTCCAAGCACTTCCTATTCTCCTGTTGTCGCTCTTGTTGTAGCTTCCAATCCAAGCTTGATTGAAAAATATTTCCTGCAAGTATGAACACTAAACAGCAAAGATATTTCAATATACAGATGGCTATTCATGTTAATCAGTTAAATCAATGAAACATGAAAAATATACTTCGGATAAGAATTCATAATATGAAAGACAAAATCTTATACATATACATATGTGGGAAAGTAAGAAACAATATTTATTAATGGATAGAATAGGAAGTTACAACCAGTGATTGATTTGATGTCACCAACTCCAGCAGCATCCCAACCTCATCACAATGAACGTCTCTTCAACAACATATCACTCAAGTCAAACCCTCAATTGAGATTCCAATAGCATTTCTCTACTAAATTTCTTCCTTCTCAAGCACTACGATATGTGCTCAATTTATAAATGAGCTGAAGGTAGTTTCACAATCAATGACTTTATAATAATAAGCAAGACATGTTTCCTAGCTCAGAGGTGTTGAATGGACACATGGATTCGAAGTTTGACACATATGCACTCTTCTAGAAGGCACTAACCATGAGGAGATTCCAGAAAAATGAGAATTTCGCTCCAAATTGACCAATGCACCATTGAGTGTCGGGAAGTGCTTTGCAGAGCACCCTTGAATGGAGGTAACTGCATATGAAAAGTAATTAGTCCCTGGAGAGACTGTGTTGGTGAGCTCATAGGTGATATAACATGTACCTCAAATCTTGGAAACCTTGCAATGGAATTCATGGATGATTTTTTCTTGTTCTTTGTATTAGGGCATGTAGCAACTGAAATGATAGGAGATGATAGACCCTATTCATCGGTTCTGGGGATGATTTCCAATTTAACCAGGTCATTTGGAATGGTGCCCAAATTTACCTATAAAATATTTCCCCCTAAAGCATGAAGTCAAAATAATAATCACAATATTTTTTTAATGATATTCTTCACACTGTAATGGGTTGGAGCTAAAGCGAAGTGGCGACCTACATCAATCTTACAACACATTACATCATGATATATCCTCTTGATCATGAATTGTTAAGGGAAGGCATTCCCATGCTCAGCACATAAACTATCTAATAACATGTACATAGTTCAGAAAGTCGTCTACATTGGAATGTTTCCCAATACATACATGCCTACAGATATAGGCCCATGTTCGAATAACGATCTGTATGTAAGGTCACCGTACTGATAATGTTTACAAAAATCCTAAAATCACAACCCAGATGGCTGAAACTAGATTCGAGGTCTTCTTATCTCGTTCACTCGATCGTTCGGGTACAAGTCTATCCATGCGAATACATGATTTGTAGTCGAACATGGTAAGACATCGTGTGATTACCAGCCAATGATGTGAGTTGTTAACAAATGAGAGAGAACCACCATTAATGTTAATGGCCCTCAAGGTACTGCAATACATTTCGTAAGGTGTGAATAGATGATTTGATGTCGAATGCCAAACAAAATCTTTCAGTCAAAAGTCCAGAAGCGGGGATCTTGTCAATGTTGTAACAAACCTCATGGTACTGAAAGATGATATTTCTAAGTAAACTTCTTGGATGATGATTTGACGTCGACAGGAAGTCACTTTATTGTGAAACAGGAGTTACTAATTTCGGAGACAAAGTATGACTTGATATAGAAATGTTTAGGGATGACTGTCATGAAAATGAAGGTTTATGAGTATTGCAGAAGGATGAGTATTCATCGGATGACTTCTCTTGAACATATCGGCGACACTAAGATGAGTTGGTAGCATTGAACCAAAACTGAAGTGAAGGTATGATGAACCATAGGTATGAATGAACTATCAAGAAGATTACCCAACTCAAACAGTCACGGTGATGGAGTGAAGTGTCATGTTCAAGAGCGACCTACTACCGCAAAAATTTTTGTTCACTTTCCCAAATGTTCCCCAGTCATTTGTTGACCAGTACCTCTTTATTTTTCAACAAACTTGAGGAGGATAACATATGCTTGATCTATAATTCAACCCTTCGGGTGAATAATGTATCCCTATTTAATAATTTAACGATTCTAGCGATGAATGAAACTTGATTCTTGCCATGATCGACAAGCCGGTTGCTATTTTATGTTTTAACGAGCCAAACAACGGTGACAGCCCAATCCTTTTTCATATTTAGAGAGTTTGAAAAAGAGGACAAAAGAAAACTCCATAGGTACTTTTTGTAAAGTTTTCGCTCAAATCCGAAAAAGTGTAAAATAATATCTGAGAGAACCTCTTAGCCATGTTCGAGTAAGAAATTCCTTTTTCGTAAATAATCTATCTCAGTCCAGAAAAGGTTAAACTTATATTGAGTAGATATCAATTCATTTACTTTTACGAGCTCGAAAAGACAAGTGCTCGGCAATCTTTTCACATTATCAGAGTCTGAAAAGAGCTAAAAGAAGACTCCAGGGGTTCCTTTTTCGCTATTATCAAAGCTTTAAAAAGATATGAAAGTGTGCTTCAAATCCTTTTTCATTTTTAACAAACCTCGAAAAATGAGGATAAAAGTATGCTTGTGGTCAAATCATTCTTGAAATAAATCTGCATGACTAATCTGCTCATCAGTTGTAAAACCTGTTCAGAACAACATAAAATGGATTAAAAATACCTATTTCATGATAAAAATAGAATAAAACCATAGTAACAGCAATAAATATGATTTTTAAATAGTCAAATGACTAATTAAAATAGTTTTACTATTCATTTTTACCATTTTCATTTTGGAGTTCTGAACCTGTTTTTCCCCCAAACTTCAGTCGTTGATTGTGATCGATTCTGTGGATGGTTTTCATCACCGTTTGATCCGAGTTGGTGCCATGAACCCTCTCTTTCTTTTAGTAGTCAAATTATTTACTTTCATTGCAAATTTTTAGGTATTTGGGCCCCTTAGGGTCAATTATTTTTCAAAAGAGGGCAACGCACCCTTGAGCATCGAAAACTGCGTTGTGGAGCACCTAAATTGAAGCTTAGGTGCATATGCAAAGCACTGTCCCTTGTTCAAGACTGTGTTGGGCACAATTCTCATTTTTTATTCTTGCAATGCACCCAAAATTTTTCTAATTTTTTTCATGAAAAGGAGTCTAATGGGTCTTATGGTTGTGTTTCAGGATTCTATCGGACTAGAATGATGATTAAGAAAAAAATATGATTTCCCTAAATGATCCGGGTACAGCAAGAGCCCTAAGAGATTGTTGGTTGTTAAAGTACTTCCGCCTGTCGAGGATGAGGAAAAAAATAGAACTCTTGGAGTTCTTAGTTCGAGCATGGGATCCAGCTATCAAGGCATTACAAATTAGGAGCAAATTGGTTCCTATTACAGTGGAGGATGTATACTTTCTTGCAGGCTTGTCGAGGAGAGGCTTTCCTATTTCCCTCTCAAGTTCTGCTCTCGAAGGAGAGACTGTGAGATATTATGTTTTGTAGTATTTCTATCCAGGGGCAGAGCTAAGCAAGGATGGGAAAACAAACATCTATGATGTTCAATATTTTCCTTTTAGAACCATTCTTTTCACGATCGCAAAGCTTGTCGGCACCGTTACACTACATGTAGCGAATAGATCATATATGCAGTATGCGCTAGAGTGCATGGAGCCAACAGTCTTCAATTGGTCTAAAGTTTTACTTTATAAAATAAAAGAAAAATTGAACAAGGCAAAGGGATTAAGTAAGAAAAGCTTCAGTTATGGTTCGATCCTTATTTCATTTGCCTTAGAGAAGATTCCACTGATGCAGCCTCAACATGTGACATTGGGTGTGTCTAAACCTAGAGATCCGAGGATGCAGAGATGGGTAGAACTAATGTCTAGGCATCTAGGCCAATCATCCATTGTGCTCTCAACAACATTCTTTGCCTGTTTCAGGTGACATGTTATCGCCATCGATGAATATGCATACGCGGGCGTCGATATCCGAGGAGATCCAGACTTAGATTTACCAGAAGGCACTCAGTGGAGTGCAATAGGTAAGAATGTTTTGACCGTGTTTTTTATTTTTCTAAGGTTTATACAATGCTTTTGTATTTTTATGTTTTCCCAAGACTAAACTAAAATTTAAATGTAATGCAGATGTTGGTCGAGTTCAACCGGTGAAGGAACCAGAGCGTGGAGCGGATGAGCCAGTAGAGAGGAATATTGGGAGAGCAGTCCTTCAGGATCTAGACATGGTTGAGACTCTATCTGAGCTTTGGTAGAATGTAGAGGGGTTGACCTTCAGGATTCTGGATTGCGGGATCGAAGAGTTAGCCTTGTAACTACAGTGCCACACTATAGGCATTCCTAACCGCTGGATGCAGTTACTGTGTAGGTTAGCTAGATTGATAGCATTTTACCATGAGAATCACTAGTTTACTTTTGACATGTTGCATACATTTTGAATTCATATGACCAATATGTCTTGGGCACAAATTTTGTAAGAACCTACAAATATCTATCTATTTTATTTTATTTTTTTCCTATGTTTATTACGCAATCCTATTCAATTATGTGAATGTATCTTTACATGTGTTGCAAATGACTGTCTAAAACGTGATTAGATAAAGAACCTGTCAATGTGTTCAAGTTTCTGGAAATGTGTTGATATTGAATAAAATCAAAGTGTCTTTCCAAAAGTCAAACTCTTAGTAACAAACGATGCAATTTTGGATATCTAACAGTATAAACACTAGTAAGTTGTAATACCACGAGTTGTAAGTCTAACCTTATAATGATGCGGTTAATACCAAATGAAATGGCATCAGAGCTAAGTTCGATCAACGCGTTATACTCAGCGATATTGTTTTTTGATCTACCGATACAAATCCCTTGAAAACTCACTAATTTTCGTTCGGAGCGAAAATGGCCCACGTTGCAGAGGATAGATTTTGCGTGCTACGACTAGCACCATCAACATATCCAACAAATGGTTCCAAAGATTAAAACATCTGTGATGAAATGTAAAGTGGATTACTAACATCAAGAAAACTCTAAAAAACAAACTGAGACAGTGAATGCAAAACAATAGCATATATATACAATATAATACAAAAAATTACTACACTCATAATTAAGCATAGTAACGCTTCAAATATAACCCATTATGGGGTTGCGCCAACGGAATCCCAACGTAATCAACTAACTCATAGGCACCCTTCACAAGAATTTTTTTGAAAATATAAGGGTCGTGCCATAATGGCTCAAATTTCCCTATACCTATTACATCAGCTTCTTGATCATAAAGAAGGACCAAGTCACCCTCTAAGAAAATGTGAGGCTGAACATTTTTGTCGTATTGTGCCTTTATACATCTCTTATGCACTTCATTGGCCAATTGGGCTTCACGACATGTTTCATCAAGATGGATGAGGTTAAAAAGACACACTTCTTCTTCTGAGGTGTCAGGTAACAAGTTGATTGCAAGTTTTAACAGTGGTATTTCACATTGGATTGGCAAGATAGCTTCCAGACCATACACCAATTAAAAGGGGGTAAATCCGGTTGCATTTCTCACTGAGGTTCGGTACGCCCACAAGGATGATTATAGGATCAAATGCCATTTTCTTTTACGAAGTCCTATCATTCGTTGAAGCATACGTTTAAGATTTTTTTTGATAGCTTCAACTTGTCCATTTGATTGTGGATAATAAGGAGTAGAATTTTCATGTGACAAACCTAACTTGGTAGTCAATTAAGTCATCATATGGTTGCGAAAATGTTTCCCATGATCTGTGACTATAGCCTGTGGGACCCCAAACCTTGAAATGACATGATTAAAGAAAAACAATGCAGTTGTTTGTTCTATGTTGTTGAATGTAGGCATCGCTTCAGCCCATTTGGTAAAGTAGTCTACTGCAACAATAATATAACCATGCCCCCTCGACGAACGAGGGTTACAGGTCATGAATTCAATACCCCATTTCAAAAATGGTCTCACAAAGACAACAGGATGCATTGGCATTGGCGATTTGTGGATTTTACGATCAAATATCTGGCACGCATGACAACTTCTGACTGCAAGGATGCAGTCGCAAAATAAAGTAGTCCAAAAGTAACTGAAATGGAGTATCTTCTGTGCGGTAGCGTATCCATACAAGTGTCCACCACAAGCCCTAGCATGACAATAATTTAAAACCTTTTCAGCCTCCTCATGAGTGAGGCACCTTCTTAAAATTGTATCGACACCACGATGATAAAGTGTACAGCCGACAATCAGATAATCTTTGGCTTGGTATCGAATACGTCACTGGTCAGAGCGAGAGGTATCAGGCCAAAAATTTTGAGTCTGGAGATAAATGATAAAATCCCCATACAAAGGATCAAATGATCTGATCAGAAACAGATTCTCATCAGGAATAGATGATTCTGACATAGTAGCAGTACTATCAGAGGGAAGGTCACAGAGAAGATTAGCCAAAACTAAATACTTCTTTGACTTGGATTTGATGAATTCCAAATCAAATTCCTGCAAAATGATAATCCATTTTGAATACTTTCCCCCCAACAATTGGCATGATAAGATATAAGTCATGGGGTTGCAATCTGAAATGACAATGGTCTTCCAGAATAGGATATAGTGGCAAAATCTTTAGACATCTTGAACAGCTGCCAAGGCAAGCTTTTCTACGTACGAATACTTAATTTCTGTATCATTGAGATTACAACTCAAATAATAGATTGGATGTTATATCCCATTTTCTACTTGGACCAATACCATAGCAATGGTCGTATCAGTCGCGGCAATATATAAGAAATAATCACTCTGATAATTGGGGGGATACATTAATGACGTCCAGACAAAAGTATCTTTGACAACATTAAAAGAATCTTGCACAACTTGGTCCCAATGGAAGGGAACCCCATTTTTTAAGAGCCGATTAAATCCTTTAGCCAATTCGGTGTAGTTGGGTATGAACCTCCTTATGAAGTTAGCCTTTCCTTGAATTTTTGGTATCTGAAGTAAATTTGATGGCACAAGCAAATCAAGAATGGCCTGGACCTTCAATGGGTTAATTAGAATTCCTTCTTTTGAGACGACGAATCCAAGCAAATGACCAGAACCAACACAAAACACACATTTATGTGGATTGAGGCGTATTTTGTAGTGTCGGTAGTGTAAAAATATGGCTCTCAAATGCATCAGGTGATCAGTCTAATTTCATGAATGCACGGATAAATCATCTAGATAGGGTTGAACAATGTGCTTGATGTCATTAAAAGCATAATCCATTTCTCTCTAAAAAGTGACCCCAACGTTCTTTAAACAAAACAGTAGTTTCCAATAAGCGAATGTGCCCCAGGGATAGATGAATGTTGTCTTATATTGATCCTCTAGGTGGATATTGATTTGATTGTAGCTGAAAAATCCATCCATGAATGAAAATATCCCGCATCCAGCACAATCGTCAATAATCTGGTCATTAAAAGGAGTAGGATAGTTGTCTTTTTGTTATACCATCGTTTATCACCAGCTTATGCTTAATGATTTATGCATTGGCCTTGGGAAACCCTTCCCTTCAAACTTGGACATATTTCTCAAAAAACAGTATCTTAAAACCCATACGCAACTCTGCCCAGACTTTTCTGCATATACACACGATTCCATACATAGAGAACCACGTATGCCATTTTAATCATTAAAAATATATATATATATTCCCTATTTTAGTGGTGGGGCTTACGATTTTTCTAGTAACTTAACCACCCCAGCCCATGGCCTAAGTGTTCCCAACTATAAAAAAATAATTTGAGGGAGTATAAAAGCCACTCAATGGAATGGCCTAAGGGAGGAAGAGAGAGAGAGAAATATAGATATTATATGTTGTTGGAGCCCTATCCAAGTCTGATATATTCTCGTGCATCCTGCACTTCCTGGATATATTCAGGAAACCCTTGTTTCCTTGAGATGCTCACTACCCTATGTGACATCCATTGTGCACTCATCTTGGAAGAAATCTTGAGAGGCTATGGATGGGCGGATCTAGAGGATGGCATGCTCGAATGCCGTGGAAGATTTCAGGTGATCTCTCCATGTTTATTCACTATACATGTCATTAATAATAGAAGAGTCATCTTGTTCTTGATGTTTACGTGTCAATAATCTTTTATACATGTGTAATGATCATCAATTGAACATTTAATATTGCTTTTATGATATTATGCATGATTTCCACTAACATCTAGAACATATATATGTTGTACAACTAGGATTTTTTGTTCGTTCTTTTCTGGTTTACAGATTAAGGAGTGCAAAGTGTTGTAGGGGGTTTTCACCCCGTGGGATCTACTTCAACCGCGGGATATCCGGATAGGGTCTACAACCTGTAGATTGTAGTTATTTGCGTAGAAGTTGGTTTAGTGAGTCCTTCTTGTAATGATATGCCCCTGATTTGTGAAGGTTCATCAACCCAAGACCTTTAGGGTTACATTTCCCGAAACAGAAATGGTGACTCCACTGGGGATCACATTCTTGTGATTTCCCGTTTGGGTTGTTTTATCTATCTTATAGGTTCCTGACAGGTTTTATCACTTTTTTACAGTCTAGCAAATCTTTTTTCCATCAGACAGAAGACCTGGTCCCTTAATCAGGCTTGAATTTTTTATTTTTTCCTTATCTTTATTTGCATACGCAACTTTTTCTCTGCATAGTCATGTATACCTCCTGTGTTTTCCAAAGGGACCCGTGTATACGTGAGTTTCCTTTGTTATAGTTGTGTATACACGCTAGTTGCACACTGTAAAATCGCGTATGGTTGGAAAATTTTGAAAATTTAAGTTTTCAGCCTCTCTAATCTTTTCTATTTGTATTGAACCATTCCTGTGGTGTCTTTAAGGTCTCTGGATTTTGTTTATGGTGATTTCACATCTGTTTCTCTCTTTTTTTTATGAAAACCTAGCCATTTGGTGAATTTCCTTGTTTTGTGTGTTTGCAATTGCGGCTGAAGCACCAAGAGATTTTCCTGAAGTTCTTGATTGTTCTGACCTATCTAAGCAGTGAGCCTCTTCTTGTTTGATCTTCTTGGCCCTATGCATTACTTCACTTATGGCTTTTGCCTCCTTGGTCTATTTTGGTTTTATTGATTTCTTGAACTTGTCTTGTTGTGAATCTTGAAGAATCTCTTTTTGGTTTTTTGAGCGATAGTTCGCTGCAAGATTGTGCTACTATGATGAATCAATTGATTGGGTTTCTCAGTTCTTTTTTCTCATTTAAGTCCTGCTAGGAAAGTAGCACAATTGGCTTGAGAACTTTTGAAGCCTTTGTTGAAACTCATTTGGTTTGATTCTGGTTCTTGGGTAGTTTTTGTTTGTCTTCTTGTAATCTCTTTTCTTCCATTATAAGTAAAAATCCCAAAAACATTTCATGTTTTCCGTACCTTTTTCTTTGAGTTTGTTTTTACAGTTTCATTACATCTTTTGAAGCTTCTTGATTGATTTCTAGTCTTTTATTCTTGGCTTGATTTTGAAGGAAGTCGTCTCTTGATTTCTCTCTTTTGTATCAAGTGCATTTTTGGCGTTCTTATGCATAGGAGTTCTATTCGGAACTAGCCTTGTTTTCTGTCAAAAAGTGATTGAACCATTGTCTTGCGAGGAACTCTTTTTTTCTTCTTTAGAATTAGCATCTTAGGATTTGCATATCATTGGTAGTTTGTATTAAGTGCATTTGAGAATTTTAGTCTTTTTCGCAACTCTCTAAATCATGTGAAGTGTGTGTGTGTCTGAAAAAACAAAAAAACAAAAAAAAACAAAAACAAAAACAAAAACAAAAAAACAAAAAAAAAGTTTTTTCTTATAGTTTTGTAGAACCCATGTAGAGATCACTTTTAATTGAAAGGAAATTGTTGCATTTGAATGTAACTAGGTTTTCATTGATTTATTCTACGTCATAAAACATCATTAGTTTCACTTCCGTGTGCCCTTGACTTAAGTAACAACCAATTTAAAACAAGCGATATAATTAAAAGCAACTAGAAGTTTTTGTATTATTGTCATTAATCATACACCAACTAGCTAGGTTGTAGGGCCTTGGATTAGGTGAGTGGAGAGTTAACTCTCCAAGGCCGCTCAAATTGTTAAACATAGAAATTTTTTTAACAAGTGAAATCCAACACCGTTAAGTGGACTGGGAAAGCTCTCCTCCAAAGAGTCAAGCGTGAGGGATAGTGCAAGCAGAGAAGAGAGATACACCCTCTCCTATTTGTTGAATCTTGATCGAAGACCGTTCCCCCCGGCTACTGATATGGATTCGTGCCCATAGTTGGCTATCCTAGGGACCGCATAGGTGATTGCAGGGGGGAATACCCATGGTACCTGAGATAGACGTTGCATCACTTCCATCAGTACGTCTGGAGGGTGCCCTTGTGAAGCTTAGGGACTTGCACTAGCAAAGGCTGTTTTTAGGAGGTCAACGTAACTATTTCTGTTACCTTCGCTAGTAGGCCTAGGGCATAATTACCCCAGACTATTTCAGAAGGTCCTATTATTTCACTGTCTTGTATTTTGGTGTCCGGTCCTCATCACCTGGAGCGGAAATACTTGACAGTTGCTTGCTTGGTTGTATCTTAGGAACCTTTTAGAGTGTGCTCTTTACTCCTGGATTGGTTAGCTTCATATATTTTTTGAGTCTAAAATAAATCTCTTAAAGTGGCTGACCGATCACCTTGTCGATCAAGGAGGCTTCGTGGGTTAACTCCCGCGAGTGCCGAGCCTTCTTCAAGAAGGCATAGGAGTAATTCGGAGGGTAATTTTCACTTGGTGGTTTCAAACGTAGTGGAGAGAGATCCTCTGTCGAAAGTTTCTATAGGTGGTTCTGGTGTCGGTGTCAGTATATAGAGGAGTGCTCCACTCATCTCTAGAGTTTTATTTCCGACAAAAGAAGTAGAAATAGAGGAAGTCCCTCAGCCTGCTAAGTCTCTTCCATCACCTCTTCCTGCTAGTTATCCTTACATTATTCAATACATTAGGCCTGATTCTTAGAGACCGGAGAGTCCTTATCCATCATATTCCTTTATTTCAATGGCCACGACTGGGAACACGGTTTTGGCTGTGAATACTGCAAGTACTCAAACTCATCTTTCAGTGGAAGAAGGGGGAAATATTTATATATTGATGATCACTTCTAGTGCTTCTATGTTTGGTTTTGGAAACACCCAAGCACATGCTTCTCAATCTGGTCCCTTTTCTTATGGAATGCCCACTAGTGGGATTCCTTCTTTATCCTTTTCTATTGCTTCAGCTATCTCCACACCCATCCTTCTATGGCTAGTGGATCAGCTTCATTTCAAGGGCTCCCCTTTGGAAGTGGGCACATTCCTCATTCAAACCCTTCCTTAGGATCTTTACCTTTTACCTCTCAGACTCAAGGTTTCAATACATTTTCAAGAGGTCAAATTTATAATGTCTTTACAGGATGGAACCCTATTTTTACAGTGTTAGGAGCATGGAAACAGTTTCTCGCTGATCAGCAAGGGAATGTTCCTTTCCCTTCATCGAGTACTTCTCAGGATTTTTCTCCGTTTGCAAATGCTTGGAACCCTTGCCAAGGGGTTTACTATTCATTCACTACCTCTGTTTGAGGGAATAATCCTATGTATAGTAACTCTAGTTGGGGGGGTCCTTCTTCGAATGTTTGTTCGCAAGGATTTTCTTATGGCCCAACATTCTCTATGAACAACATCTAGCAACCTGGTGCCTCAACAAATCCAGGTTATTCTTTTCAGAATGTGGGGAATCCTTTTTATGGAGGATGGAATTCCCAGGCACCTCCTCGCTTACCATTTCTGGCAATGTTAAACTTGCCATATCTATCGAAATTGACTAATGATCCTATTTGGTATAGTCTAGGTTGGCCTCCGGTCCCCACCAAGCTCCCCTCAGACATTCCAAAATTTGAAGGGAAAACTGGTGAGGATCTGGCAGATCATATCACCACTTTCCATTTATGGTGTTCCTCGAACTCCCTGATCGACGACTCGATTAGGTTGAGATTATTTCAAAGAACCTTAATTGGAAATGTTGCTAAATGGTATATTGAGTTAACTGCGGGTATTTTTTCTACTTTTGGAGAGTTGGCTACCATATTCTTAAATCAATTTCAGTTACACGTCCGTTATGATGTCGAGACTGACCTCCTAGCCCATTTTCAGCAGGACAAGGAAACTCACATTTCTGACCATATTCAGGAATGGCGAAGAAGGAAGAGGCTCATTAAAGCCCAAATCCCAAATGAATTCCTTCTTGAGTGGTTTTTGAAATATTTACAGCCAAAAATTTCTAAGGACATATCCCTTTCAGGTGTATTTTCTGAAGAGTAGGCTATTTTT
Organism: Pinus albicaulis; assembly: GCA_034641835.2. Classification (NCBI taxonomy): domain Eukaryota; kingdom Viridiplantae; phylum Streptophyta; class Pinopsida; order Pinales; family Pinaceae; genus Pinus; species Pinus albicaulis. The sequence goes on from CM076570.1 coordinate 1,286,582,783, forward strand.
AGGGCTCAGAAATTAGAACTAATTTATTCTCAGTCTGGAGTCCTTAATAAAAAAAATTCGGATGTTCCTCACTCCAAATTAGACTTATCCAAAACTAAACCTGGTCCTCATGGTGATGGGATTATCGGTTCGATTGATGGCAGTGTGGCTAACCTGCTAAGTCAATTGCAGCAGTTGTCTATACAATCTGCTTCTTTTGTTCATGTTGTGCCTTCAGTGTCAACTCCTTCCTAGTCCTTGGCAATTAATGTTGTCCAAACTTCGAATCCCAAAGGAAATCAAAAATCTGATGGGAAGAAGAAAGGACGGAATAACAATAAAAAGGACAAGGATGGGAAGGGGAATGCAAACAAATCCAATGATCATGTTGGAGAGGGTGAAAATGATAATAAAAATAATTTTCCATGCAAATTGTGCACCTGAGATCATCTTACTCACCTTTGCCCTAAAATTCAAGATGCGCAGTGCTTGTTAGCTCAATAGGGGTCTTCTAGTTCCTAGGTTTTCCTAACAAACCCTTTTCCCCAAGGGTAGCAATTAGTTGCTGGCATGAATCAAAATATTGGGGCTTCCTCTAGGGGCAGCCAGGAAGGGGAAAATACATCAAACATATAGATGATGAGTGCTCACGCAGATATGGCTACAAGACCTCGTGATTATGGAAAAGCAGAGTCTTCGAAAGCCAATGGTTCTCTTGATAGTACTAATCCACTTCATATTACTAGGCCTATTATTCAGCCTATACCTCGAATGCTGAAAGGGTCTTCAAAACGTTCGACGATTAATCCTAACACCAAGGCTGCCTAGAACTAATCAATTGTGGAAGATCTAGCTCAAAGTCCTTGTGCCATGTCTGCATTAGAGGTGCTCCAGTCTTGTCTAGCTCAGCGAAGTGCTCTGCTCACTGCTATTGGGACTGTTGATCCGAAAAATTCTCTTATGATTACATTTGATATGTCAAATTTTAAAAAGAGACTCCCTCATCATATGGCTTTCCATATCAGATCGACTTACCGAAATTCAATATATTTTGAATGGTTGTTGATGAGGGTGCTTCCACGTGTGTAATGTATCTTGCATGATGGAAGGGTATTGGATCTCCCGCAATTGTTCCTTCAGCCAATCTTCTGACTGAATTTGATGGTCATTCTCACAAGCTGCATGGTATTTGTTTGGTCTCAACCTAGTCTCCTAAATTGAGTTCATTTAATTGTCAACCAGGGTTGGTGAACTGCTGAAGTGAAGTGCACTGTATGTGCCTAAGTGTTTGTTTCTTAATGCATTGTGTTTAGTGTTTTATGATGTTTTTGGTCTTTTGATGGTTTTTATGTTCACAAGGAAAAGAACTAGATGCTAGTGGAAAGAAGCTGCTGGTTAAAAACAGAGTGAAGCCTAATTTATTGATGACAAATGACAAATGCAAATGAAAATACTGAAACAGAATCAAACCTAAACTATGACTAAGCAAAATACAAAGCTTGATAATGACTTCAAGAAAATGAATCAAAACATAAACTTAACTTGTCCAATTCTTTCATTAAAGGTATTTTGGAAGAGCTTGAGAAATGGGCAGCTAAGTATAAAAATTCTCCTAACTAAACAATTAAACAATCAGCTTATAATGATACAACATCTTATCCATGATTAAAGATTTGTTGAAACATATTTGGATAAGAACATTGGTAACATCATAAGATCTCTACTTCTAAGACTAGCTCCTAATTCTATTCTGCAACTTAATTTAACATCACTAAACCTTACTCAAAAGTTATAGATTTCTTTTTAAAGTAGTCTTTTGAGGAAAGGCTTTGTTTATGAAATGGTAAAGAGGTTGCAAAAGTACTTCAGGCCTTGGGATGATATTGTCTTCTATCCAGATGGTTATGAGTCAATTATAGATTTGGAACAAAAGAGGTTTTGTAAATAATGAAGGTCGTGGTGTTTAAGTTTAACAACTAATGTAATCTAATATGCAATGGATGACAACTAAATGTGAAATGTAAATACAATGAGCTAAGCTAGAACTAAACTAAGATGTCACTAGTCTACAATAAATAGTGTTGAACTAACAAGCCACTATCAAACTTAAAACGAAATAACAGAGCATGAATTGAATGCAATTTGACTCTGGAGTACCCTAACTAAGTTATCATGCAATTAATCTATGGGATTCTACAGCCTATTTTTTCCATCATGAATGGTATTTTGGAAGATCTTGTTAGAACAATCCTGGCTTTACAATTCAGTGCAAATGCAAACATAAAGACTGAAAGCAATTTAAAAACTAAGACATCACAGCTATTTCCTACCCATTGTTATGATATTTTGGAAGAGCGTTTTAAGAGTAAGATCAACTATTCTACTTAGTGTAAACAAACAACTAAAACATTCAGTATCACAGTCATGCCTTAGACATCATAAGGATTTTTTGGAAGAGTTTACTAGAATAATTTCAACTGTGATAATGAACAAAAGAAATTACAAATAAAACCTACAACACTACAGCCATTTCCCATTCATTATCATGATCTTTTGGAAGAGTTTCTTAGAAAAAGTATAGCTATAGTGGCTAATGAAATTAACTATGAACTCAAACTTCAAAAACATGAAAACGACTAAGATACTTATCTAAATTACGAAAGTAAAGTCGTGCAGGAGGCAGGGGCCCTCTACCACCAGACGGAATCTAACTCAAAATCAACTCAACGCATTCAAAGCAATGTCGTCTTCTTCATTAAAGGAAAATAACTTAAAACAGAGTATTCTCGGTCTTCAGAAATATAGCAGTCAATCCCTGAAATCTAAGCAAAATCTAACGCTTGTCTCTCGATTTTCCGAGTGCTTTTATAACAAATCTACATAACAGAACTTGCAACAATACGGGGATCATTGTCTTTTCTTATCAAAATCGTACTAGGACTCTAAAGATGGCAGCATAAAGGGACAAAGGACATCTAGACTGTCCTAGTCCTATTAGAAGTCTACCTCCTTGAATGAGTTCCCACGTACCAAAACCACGTCCAGAATTCGGTTCATTCTTCATGGTGAGCAACGAACGATGAGGACATGATGTGGAATATACCCATGTGTGGCTTTTCCTGAGAGGACACCTGGAACATGCTTGAACGTGAAGAGAACTGCAGAATTGGTGGTTAGCTATGGAATGTCTGCATTCTATAGCTAGTTTCGGTTCAAAATGCATTACAATGACAAAATCACAAAACTTAGCAAGTTAGCCATGTTATTCATTCTAAAAGTAATTTTAACTAATTTCATTGATCAATTGGGCCTGGGATAGCAATGGACAAAGGAAAATGGGGTAAAGTAAGATGAAAGAAAGAACAATCTTGGGGCTCAACATAGCCCCACTGCTGACTTCTTGCATGTCCTCATGCAACTTATTCCATAAATTCAGAGACTTCTGCAAGAACATCCAACCCTCTTCTTCTTCTTTGCCTGGAAGTTAAATGTCTTCTGGGTTTCCTGATGCCTAACTTGAACCTTAAATTGGTAAGTGCCCTGATTAGCTTCTTGTTCCTCTTTTTCAACTTTTCATTAGCCTTTTCCACTTTGTCCATTTGTAGAGATAAGGTTGAGTTCATACTGGTTTTGAGTTTGACTTGTTCCTTGAGAATATCATTCTCAGTTCTGATATGTCTATTAAGTACTTCCAACTCATACCTATCTCCTCTTAACACATCTATTTCGGATAGTGGAGGACTAGGGTTTCTATCTCTACTCTCTGAAGCTTTCCTTTCCAATGCTTCAACATAGTCATAAACTTCTTGCTGTGCAGGGTCAATTTCAGGGGTTTCTTCATTAAAATCTTCTTCAATATCTTCTTCAATAGATGTTTCCTCATCTTCTATGTTTATCACCCCTGTTTGTTTGATCTGTGTTTTCCTTAGTTTCCCCCTGAGTCTATGGCTTCTTCTTGGCTGGGATGATCCCTCTCCTTTTTCTGTGGCAGATTTTCTGATTACCCTCTCTTCCTTAAGTTGTCTCTTAATCTGAGTCAACTTCTCAAAGATTATTTCTTCACTACTTTCCTGTACTGTTTTGTCAATTTCAATTTTAGAGGCTCTCCATTTTCTGCTTCTCCTTGTAGGCTGATGTTTAGGTGAAGGCTCTTTTGGTTCCTCAAAGTGATTTCTTACCAAGAAATTATCCCAAGTATATTTTGTTTTGGCTAAATGGTGTTCAATTAAAATCTTAACCAAGCCATGATGGTATAGAGTTGTCTCTAGGAATTGGACTCTCCTTTGAACACCAAAAGCCATCTTTTTTAAACTTTGAAGCAAGAAATAGGGCAAATTTAGCTCTTCCTCCAGAAAATGCATTATCAACTAATATGGTAAACATAAAATGTGCCATATCTACCTTCACAAGTGATAAATTTTTGTAGAATAAGCAATATGTTTCTCCATTTATTTTTTAATGCAGAACTTGGAATTCCCTTTTTAAACACAGTGACATCCATACCTGGTGATTTTAGGATTTGCTTCCATGATTCATTATGAAATTCTCTGTTTTTAAACCATCTTTCTCCATGTCTAAGAAATCATGTTGCTTCTGTAATAAAAACCTTTGTGACAGTGAATTTAACATCTCCAACTTCAACCTCGGCTCCTTTGAATGACCTTGCAAATGTTTTATTAACTTCTTTGTGGAAGCCATTAAATTTCTCAAGGAATTGTAGCCATCCTGCCTGTTGCAAAATTTCTCTGCTTTGAGGGTATCCTTCCAGGTATTTTGTGCCCACTGGTTCAGTCCTTACAATGAGGCCTGTAATTTCTTCTTCAATCTTCAGATTAGTACTCTTTCTGCTCACAGAAACAATGACTTTAACCTTCAAACTGATATACCTCTGGTTCACGGTGATAGTGCTTCAATCTTCAAACTGATATATCTCTGCTTCACGATGACAATGGCTTCAAATTCCAAACTGATATACCTCTGCTTCACAGTGATAGTGCTTCAATCTTCAAAATGATATATCTCTGCTTCTCGGTGACAATGGCTTCAAATTCCAAACTGGTATACCTCTGCTTCACGGTGATAGTGCTTCAATCTCTGCTCACGGTGATAGTGGTTTGATATTTCAAACTGATATACCTTTGCTCATGGTGATAGTGGTTCAATATTTCAAACTGATATACCTCTGCTTTGTGGAATGAAATGATGAAGGGATGGCTACGGAATGGAGTAATAGGAAGTGGTTACGGAACGAGTTAATGAAGTGAGGTGAAGAAAACAAATCAATGAGTGAAAATACTACGGAGATTTTTTTACAACGGATTCAAAAATCATCATTAAATGATTTGGCTGGGTGACGTGAGAAAATCAAACACTTCAGCCTTTTAACCGCTTAAATGATGATCAGGTATAGAATTTGAAATGAAATATTTTTATCCAAAGTTTGTGGAGGGTATATTTTGCATGATCAATAAAAATAATCAAAACAACTTTTCGAATTATTCATAACTAGACTATACTAAAGTTTTCATGAAATGCCATTATAATCAGAACTTTTTACCTTTGTTTTTCATCTTCTTTTTGTGGTCTTTGTATACTTTTTTCTCCTCTGGAAGAGTCTTCATAATCCTTCTTGATTCTTCTTGTTCATGGATATACTGAATCATCTTGTTGCAATTCAAATGTTTTTTGATCAGTGCCTTCAGGATCTATAGATGCGGAATGACTGTCTGGCTGCGGAAAGTCTGATTAGCTGCAGAATGTCTGTTTAGATGCAGAATGTACCTGTAGAGAGTTTTAATCATGGAATGGAGTGGTTTGGAATATACATAGAATATTTTATGGAATGAGTAAAGATAGATGATGAAACATGGTATAATGGAATATGTATGAAGTGAATGATGGAATGGGATGGATTCAATTTATGAAATGGAGTGGAAGAATATAAGAAATGGCCTGCAATCCATGACATGTGTTATTCATTTGCAGAAAAACATCAAACTTTAAATTTTGATATGGAAATGAGGTGGATGAAGTATGAAATGAGATAAATGAAATATGGAATGAAGTGAAGTATGAATGAATGAATGAAATGGAGTATGGATGGATAAGTAAATGGAATGGAATGGAATGAGATGGATCATAAGTGCAATGGATCTGAACTTATGATTTTGTAACAGCTGCTTGCAGGTACAAAATGGAAAAGTTAGAGTGTCAGAAAGACTCTGATTTTCACCCTATCTTTTCTGTATAAACATGCCAATCAATGATTGGTTTTCATGTTTATACTTTATTTTTATTTTTATTTTTATTTTTTATAAGAAATGCTTCAGAAAATTCAATCAAGTTCATGAAGAAGAAATATTCTTCTTCATTAACTTCACATCACTGTTTTCCTGGAACTTCTTGACAAATTCTTCTCTTGAGAGTGGTTTGTGATACAGCTTCAATCTATGACCATTCACAAGAAAAGTGACCTCTTCTTCATCTATTGTCCTGACTTTTACTGCTCCATTGTCAAAAATTTCAACAATTTCATATGGCCCTAGCCAATGTGTTTGAAATTTACCTTGAAAATCCTTGAATTTTGAATCAAACAAGAGAGCCCAGTCACCTTCTTTGAATTTCTTCTCTTTGATGTACTTGTCATGCCATCTAGTCCTTTGATGTTGGACTAGACTTGTTTTCTAAACTGCATCTTGTCTGATCTCATCCAATTCATTAATCTGCTCCAATCTATTCTTTTGTGCCTCCGTTAAATCAAGTCCTAGCTGAACTGCCATTTTGAAAGTTTCAATCTGGAACTCTATGGGAAACAAAACTTGCTTTCCATAAACAAGTTCATAAGGAGTATGGCCTGTTGTGTTTCTCCATGTAGTTCTATAGGCCCACAAGGCTTCAGGAAGCCTATCTACCCAATCTCTTCTATGTAAATGAACATTCTTTGTTAGGATCCCTTCAATGACCTTATTAGTAGATTCCACTTGACCATTTGCTTGTGGATGATAGGGAGTAGATTTTCTGTGTCTGATTTTGTACCTCTCCATCATTTGTTCCACTAGCCTTGATGTGAATTGAGCTCCTTGATCTGTAACAATTTCCCTTGGGACACCAAAACGAGTAAAAATATCCTCAAAAAGAAAATTAACTACAGATGCTTCCGTAGCAAAAAGTAATGGCTTGGCCTCTACCCATTTGGTAACATAATCAGTGCAAACTAATAAATATCTCTTTTGTCTTGATGGAGGACTAATAGGTCCTACAAAATCCAAAACCCATTTTTCAAAAGGTTCAATATGTACCTGAGGTTGTAATGGCATCTCACCTGAAGGAGAAGGTTTCCCTACCCTTTGGCAACTGTCACACCTTTTGACATACTCATTAGCATCTTTAAACAAGGATGGCCAATAATATCCTAAATTAAGGATCTTATAGGCTGTCCTCTTATCAGCAAAGTGTCCACCACAAGGTTCATCATGAAATGCTTTGAGAATCTCAGGCATCTCATCTTCACGAACACATCTCCTAATGATCAAATCTGGACCTATCTTGTACAACTCATTAGCAACCCATGAATATTTTGCACTGTCATAAATGATTTTTCTTTTATCTCTTGCATTCATCATTGAAGGAAATTTTCCTGAAACTAAATAATTAGCAATGTCAGCAAACCAAGGAGTTTGAAAGTTTGAGTAAGAAATTAAAGAAAAGATGTATCAAAGAGAATTGATCAACTGGCTGGAGTGTCATCTTTGATGTTTTGGAGTACGAATGAGGAAATCGGCTACGTGTTTTGTTTTCCGAGCCTGTAAGAGATGGTAATTTTGAATTCTTGTAAAAGCAATAACCATCTTATGACTCTACCATTAGTAATTGATTTATTCATTATATATCTAATTGCAGAATGATCTGTGTGAACAAAAGTTTCTTTATTATCTTAAATATGAATTTGTTTATGCCTTGGTTCTTGTTAAAACTCTTTTTTCGATTCTGATTATGATTGCTCTAGAGTCAAATTTTTACTTGTATAGTAGATGGCATAAGGAATCAGGTCTTTTTGTCCCAATACTGCTCCTAAAGCTGTATCTGAGGCATCTGTTGAAATATGAAAAGGTAACTTTCAGTTAGGTCCCCTTAAAATAGGTGCTTCAGAGATTTTTGTTTTTAGGGTCTCAAAGGCTAACTGGAAATCAGAATTCCATTTAAATTCACAATCTTTGGTAAGTAATTTTAAGAGTGGAGATGCTATCTTGGTGAAGTTTCTATAAACCTCCGATAATATCCTGTAAATCCTAGAAAACTCCTAACATCTTTTTGACAACTTGGAATAGATAAGTTAGAGATGACTTCAACTTTTGACTCATCAACTCTAATCCCATCCCCTGAAATGTGATGCCCCAAAACAATACCTTCAGTAAACATCATGAAACATTTCTCATGACTAAGTGAAAGATTTTCTTCCTGACATCTCTTTAAAACTTTTTCCAAGTTTGCTAAGGCTTCTTCAAATGTGTTTCCATAAACTGTGAAATCATCCATGTATACCTCTACACAATCATGTATTAGATCTGAAAAAATTCCTAATACTGCCCTTTGGAATGTTGCGGGTGCATTGCATAATCCAAATGGAAATACTCGGTAAGCATAGGTACCCCAAGGACAGGTAAATGTGGTTTTGTCTTGATCTTCAAGTGCTACTTGGATTTGGTTGTAACCACTAAACCCATCTAGGAATGAGAAGTACTTTTTGCCAGCTAATGTATCTAACACTTGATCTATGAAAGGTAAGGGAAAATGGTATTTAAGAGTAGCTTTGTTTAATTCCCGGTAGTCAACACATACCCTCCATTTACCATTTTTCTTTGGCACAATTACCAAAGGAGAAACCCACTGACTATCTGAAATAGGATAGATGAAGTTGACATTCAACAATTTTTGCAATTCTTCTTTAACAATCTCCCTAAGATTTGGATTCATCCGTCTTTGAGGTTGTCTGATTGGTTTGCAATTTTCCTCTATATAGATGTGATGAGTGCAAGTCTTGGGGCTTATCCCTTTCATGTCAGTGTATTCCCATGTCCTAATAGAACTGTTGATCAAACTCATAAACCACTTCAATGCTGCTCCTTTCAATGTTGAAGGAAATAGTTTAAGTTTTTGAGCATCTTGTAAGTAGTCATAAGTTCTACACAGGATTTCAAATTCAAATAGGAAGGTTTCAGGATCTTCAGTTTTAAGTCCATAGAAGTTTGGAAGGAAAGAGGGTGAAATGTTTTTCATGGTTGTATTAGTTTTTTCATCTATTATAGGAAACCCAAAAGAGCTTCCCATTTCTCTTCTACCTCTTCCTCCTTCTGCACCTCTACCTCCTTCTCCTCTACCTCTACCTCTACCCCCTCCAAATAATGTGTGTTCTCCATTAAAGACTCCTCCTCCCCCTTCTTCTGCCATGATTGACTCTCCTGTGGAAGTGGAAAAGTTTGTGTCCCTAACAGGAGTCTTTGGATCTTCTTCTAAGGCAGGTTCAGTTGATGAAGTGGAAGGTTTCTCTAATGGAATATCTGATCTTAGGTCTTCTAGAAGTCTAGGATCAGTAATGGATGGAATGTGGGTCTGAGTTGAAGGTGTACTAGCTCTTGGTCTAGGTGAAACAAGTGGTGTTCTAGGAATCAAACTTCTGCTTCTGTTGCTTATGAATCTACCCCTTGAGTCTCTCTCTCTACGCATATAATTGTTTTTGGGAGTTAAGAAACAAAAGTTACCTAGTTTTCACTTCCCCGACAACGGCGCCAAAATGTTTGGTCTCAACCTAGTCTCCTAAATTGAGTTCATTTAATTGTCAACCAGGGTTGGTAAACTGCTGAAGTGAAGTGCACTGTATGTGCCTAAGTGTTTTTTTCTTAATGCGTTGTGTTTGGTGTTTTATGATGTTTTTGGTCTTTTGATGGTTTTTATGTTTACAAGGAAAAGAACTAGATGCTAGTGGAAAGAAGCTGCTGGCTAAAAACATAGTGAAGCCTAATTTATTGATGACAAATGACAATTGCAAATGCAAATACTGAAATAGAATCAAACCTAAACTATGACTAAGCAGAATACAAAGCTTGATAATGACTTCAAGAAAATGAATCAAAACATAAACTTAACTTGTCCAATTCTTTCATTAAAGGTATTTTGGAAGAGCTTGAGAAATGGGCAGCTAAGTATAAAAATTCTCCTAACTAAACAATTAAACAATCAGCTTATAATGATACAACATCTTATCCATGATTAAAGATTTGTTGAAACATATTTGGAGAAGAACATAGGTAACATAATAAGATCTCTACTCTAAGACTAGCTCCTAATTATATTCTGCAACTTAGTTTATCATTACTAAACCTTACTCAAAAGTTATAGATTTCTTTTTAAAGTAGTCTTTTGAGGAAAGGCTTTGTTTATGAAATGGTAAAGAGGTTGCAAAAGTACTTCAGGCCTTGGGTTGATACTGTCTTCTGTCCGGATGATTATGAGTTAATATAGGTTTGGAACAAAAGAGGTTTTGTAAATAATGAAGTCCGTGGTGTTTAAGTTTAACAACTAATGTAAATTAATATGCAATGAATGAAAAATAAATGTGGAATGTACATATAGTGAGCTAAGCTAGAACTGGACTAAAGTGCTACCAGTCTACAGTAAACAGTGCTAAACTAACAAGCCATTATCAAACTTAAAACGAAATAACAGAGCATGAATTGAATGCAATTTGACTTCGGAGTACCCTAACTAAATTATTATGCAATTAATCTATGGGATTCTACATCCTATTTTGTCCATCATGAATGGTATTTTGGAAGAGCTTGTTAGAACAATCCTGGCTGTACAATTCAATGCAAATGCAAACATAAAGACTGAAAGCAATTACAATTAAAAAACTAAGACATCACAGCTATTTCCTACCCATTGTTATGATATTTTGGAAGAGCGTTTTAAGAGTAAGATCAGCTATGCTACTTAGTGTAAACAAGCAACTGAAACCTTCAGTATCACAGTCATGCCTTAGACATCATAATGATTTTTTGGAAGAGTTTACTAGAATAAGTTCAACTGTGATAATGAACAAAAGAAATTACAAATAAAACCTATAAAACTACAGCCATTTCCCATTCATTATCATGATCTTTTGGAAGAGTTTCTTAGAACAAGTATAGCTATAGTGACTAATGAAATTAACTATGAACTCAAACTTCAAAAACGTGAAAACGACTAAGATACTTATCTAAATTACGAAAGTAAAGTCGTGCAGGAGGCAGGGGCCCTCTACCACCAGACGGAATCTAACTCAAAATCAACTCAACGCATTCAAAGCAATGTTGTCTTCTTCATTAAAGGAAAATAACTTAAAACAGAGTATTCTCGGTCTTCAGAAATATAGCAGTCAATCCATGAAATCTAATCAAAATCTAGAGCCTGTCTCTCGGTTTCCCGAGTACATTTATACAAATCTTCATAACAGAACTTGCAACAATACGGGGATCATTGTCTTTCCTTATCAAAATCGTACTAGAAATCTAAAGATGGCAACGTAAAGGGACAAAGGACATCTGGACTGTCCTTGTCCTATTAGAAGTCTGCCTCCTTGAATGAGTTCCCACGTACAAAACCATGTCCAGAATTCGGTTCATTCTTCATGGTGAGCAACGAACGATGAGGACATGATGTGGAATATACCCATGTGTGGCTTTTCCTGAGAGGACACCTGGAACATGCTTGAACGTGAAGACAACTGCAGAATTGGCGGTTAGCTACGGAATGTCTGCATTCTGTAGCTAGTTTCAGTTCACAATGCATTACAATGACAAAATCACAAAACTTAGCAAGTTAGCCATGTTATTCATTCTAAAAGTAATTTTAACTAATTTCATTGATCAATTGGGCCTGGGATAGCAATGGACAAAGGAAAATGGGGTAAAGTAAGATGAAAGAAAGAACAATCTTGGGGCTCAACAGTATTGTTCCAACTTTGCCCATTTGTGTTGGGGGCAAGACTATAAATATCAAAGTTGAGATAGTTGTTGCAAGTTAGACTATAATCTTCTGTTGGGGCGAAACTGGATCTATGAGATGGATGTTATTGCATAATCATTATTTCATATTGGTTGTTTCCCTCATGAAGGGAGAATTGTCATAGTTGACCAACTAGATTGTTCTCCTGTAGATCCGAATGCATCCTCTGACTCAACCATTCCTTTGCTGAAGGATACCAAGTCGCTTGTTGAGAATCTGTGGGTTGTAATATACACTTCCTTGATGGGTAATTTTGATCTTCTACCTCCTTTAGTTCATATCAATGCAATTTCATCCTCCGGGGCTCCTATTTGAATAGATTTCTTCCAAACTCATTATTTTTCGGACCCTTGTACCTTACCTTCTCCTACCTCCACATTAGCAGAAGGTCAAGTGGGTGGAATGGAATTTCCTATGTCTGCAATTGAGATTTCCTATAGCTCTATTGTTGACTCTACAGATTCCATTCCAGTTGCTCTTTCACCGGAGGAATTGAATGGAGATGTGGCTCCGACTTGGATTCTCAGTTCATCTTCGGCTCAAGATTGCCTTGATACCACTCTTCCATCTGAAGAGGCCATCCTTGAAGCAATGACTGGTGTAGAGAGACCTTGGGATGATTTTCATCATCGGTCTTACTTCCTACCAGATTTGAATGAAGTTGAATCAATTTTTCCTAGCCCTCGGTCTTCTGGTCCTATTCACCCAGTCCTGAACCCTTTAGCACCAGCACAGGTTTTTGCTGAAGGGAACATGGCTATGATTTCTCCTACTATCCCGATGAACATATCCATAGATCCCAACATCATAGATAATGTCTTCATTGGAGCCGAGTGTTCCCTTAAAGAGATTTAGGTTTACACCGATCTCTTTCGAGAGTTTAGAGATGTGTTCGCTTGGTATTATGAGGAAATGCCTGGTATAGACCCATCTATTGTCCAACATGAGATCAAGGCATACAAAAATGTAAGCCTATCAGGAAAAATATTCATCCGATCAACCCTAGGAAGGTTGAAACTATCAAAGCTAAGGTGGAAAAACTGCGAAAGGCAGGGTTCATTTACCCTGTTCCTTTGAGTGAGTGGGTTTCGAATCTAGTTCCTATGGACAAGAAACAAGGAACAATTCGATTTTGCATCGATTTCAGAGACCTAAATAAAGCATTTCCTAAAGATAACTACCCCACACCATTTATAGATCAGATTATCGATGAGTGTGCAGGGAATGAGATTTTCTCCTTCATGGATAGTTTCTCTTAATATAATCAAATTACTATTCGTCCTGAAGATCAGCATAAGACTGCATTTATTTGTCCCTGGGGTACCTTTGTTTACAGGAAAATTCCTTTTGGCCTAAAAAATTCTAGAGCTACTTTTTAGTGTGCCATGTCTTATGCCTTCCATGACATCAAACATATTATCGAGGCAAACTTGGATGATTTAGCTGCTCGTTCTCGTAAGAGAATTGATCATCTTTCTCACCTATGTCAATTTTTTGAACGATGTCGGTATTACAAAATCTGGTTGAATCCAAACAAGTACGTTTTTGCAATCACGTCCGGTCAGTTGTTGGGATTTATTGTTTATATGGAAGGGATTCGCGTAGATGCCTTCAAGGTTGAGGAAATACTTCAGTTGCCTCCCCCGTCTTCAATTTTTCAACTTCAAAGTCTGCAAGGAAAAGCTGATTTTCTGCGGAGATTTATCATAAATTATGCTGAGATTACAAAGGGATTTATGAGATTATTAAAGAAAGGAGTTCCATTGTTTTGGGATGAATTTTCTCAAAGCTCATTCGATGCTTTGAAAAAAGAATTGACCTCTGCTCATTTATTGAGTCCACTCGATTATAGCAGGGATTTCCTCTTGTATCTCGTGGCAACAGAATCTACCATTGGTATGGTTCTGGTTCAGGAGGATGATGCTCTTTCCGAGCATGTCATATACTACCTTAGTCGAGGCTTGGTAGGACTTGAACTTCGGTATTATCCGATAGAGAAGTTTGCTTTAGCAGCTGTTCATGTTGTGCAGAGACTCAGACATTACAATCTTCTTCGAAAAACTTATGTTTTGGCAGCAGTCAATCCATTTTATTTTGTTCTCAGTAGGCGAGTGATTGGGGGAAAATACAATAGATGGATTGTAATTTTGCAGGAATTTGATCTTGAGTTTATGTCTACCAAGTCTGAGAAATCATTAGTTTTTGCGGATTTGATTTCTGAGTTTCCCTGTGGAGAGGATATTGTTTATGATGAATCATTTCCTGATGAACAGCTTAATCATTTCCTGATGAAAATTTTTTTCTCATTTCTTCACAATATCCTTGGTATGGGGATCTCATAGTTTATCTCCAGACTGCGAAGTTTCCCTCAACTTTTTTAAAATATGAGCGTCGTAAGTTACATCACTTAGCTAAAATTTATTTGATTATTGGTGACACCTTATATCGTCGCGGGGTCGCTTCGATCCTTAGGCGTTGCTTAAATCTCAAAGAAGTTGAGTTTGTGTTGAATGATTGCCACAATGGAGCTTGTGGTGATCATTTATCTAGGCTTGCTATAGCCCAAAAAATCTTGCGTGCAGGATACGTTTGGCCTTTGATTTTCAAAGATTGTATGGAATCGGTCAAAAGGTGTCATTCGTATCAGGTTTATACTTGAAATATGCGCGCTCATCCAACTCCTCTCTTTCTTGTCGTTACTTTCGAACCCTTTACAAAGTGGGGTATTGATTTTACTACTTGCAACCCTCCTTCAACTAAAGGTCACAAGTACATTATCGTAGCTGTAGACTACTTCATGAAGTGGGTTGAGGCTATGCCTACTTTTGGGAATGACGGTGAGACAGTAGCTCTTTTCCTCTTCAATCAAGTCATTTCTTTCTTTGGTATTCCCAAAGAGATTGTCACTGATCATGGCAGTCACTTTTAGAACAACATGATGGATGATTTGGCTCTGAAATTAGGTTTTCGGCAGGAGCATTTGTCTCCTTATTGTCCTCAAGCCAATCGGAAATTTGAAGCCATGAATAAATCTATGAAGACAATTCTTCAACGGACTATTGATAAAGCCAGATCCAACTGGCATATTATGTTGTATCCTGCACTTTGGACATACTGGATGTCAGTCAAAACTGCAACTGTTTTTACTCCATTTCAACTAGCTTATGGGTTGGAATCTATATTTCCCATCGAGTGCAAAATTCCTTCTCTTAAGTTAACTGTCGAGCTTCTTCCCGACACTTCTAGTCTCGAAGAATGCCTCCTTCATCTGGAACATCTCGATGAGCAGCGTCGAGATGCGGCTACGATGAATGAGGCACATAAGAAATGGGTAAAGGTTTAGTAAGATAAGCCGTTCAAACCTAAGGTATTCTCTGAAGGTGACCTTGTCTTGGTTTATGCCCAAGAGAAGGATTCCTTGGGGGCAGGTAAGTTTAAATCCATGTGGTAAGGCCACTTCATCGTTAAAAAGGTCCTGAAGAAAGGAGCTTATGCCTTGATTTATTTTGACAGAAATGAGTTGGCGGATCCCAGAAATGGGCTCTATTTGAAAAAGTACTATGCCTAGGCTTTGGCCTAGCATTTAGCTTTGTTGTATATATATATATTTTTTGTACATATCTGGGTTTTCGATTTTGTGGTGTGATTTTGATGAATTTGATCTGCTTTGGCAAGTGTTATTGGATGTCATGAGTCACTTTGGTTTCGCCAATGGTGCTAGTAGACATACCTGAAACTTAGCTTTCGCAGCTTGGGTACTCCATTATCCATCTGGTCAGTTGTTAGTGTCAAGAGGTGTCTGCATTGGTCTTGCTTTGAACAATATAGAAGAATACAATGTAGTGATTAATCTACTCTCAGAGGCAATATCGTTGGTTGTTGATTCGTTAGTAGTTTTCTTGGATTCGCAATTGGTGGTTTTGCAGTTGAACATCACATATTGGGTCTGAGACCCATTTTTACATCAGTTGTTTTTTAGGGTACGTTTGTTACAAAGATCATTTCGATTTATAACATTCATTCATATTCCTCGAGCTGACAATTGGATGGCAGACTTATTGGCTAATCAAGTAATTGATTGGCATATTTATCATTCAATACTTTAACAAAATATCAAATACATCAGTCATTTTCATACATTTGAGTCATCACATCATATAAATCACTGTATATATATATATATATATAGTCAGAGTGTTCAAAAAATATACAAAATTTGGACCATCCTGTCCTACAAAATTAGAGCTTATTCCCGATCATGTTTATCATCAAAAAATATTACAGTCATCCGATCATATCATATCTATAAATCTACTCCTAAGATCTCTGCCCAACATTCGTGTTCCTATAGAACATGATGGCAGTCGCTACATGGCGGAATAACCAGTACTCCTACCACTCGTCTCTAGATAGCCTCTGGTAGGTCCTCGATGGCAGCCATAGGCACCTAGCAAGTCAAGCTCTCCAAGTTCCTCTGTACTGCGTGGAGTGTCCTGCCAGGGTCTTCAGCATCTTCCTCACCTTTGTGGTGCTTGTGCCTTGGGTACCCCTTAGGCCTGACTGGTCCCATGTCTGCATCATGATCATCATAATTTTGTAAGTCATTTAGTCCAATCAAAATAATTTTTTCATTTTCATATTTTGAAAAAATCATTAAAAAATCATATAATCAAAAATAAAAAATGTAATCTCACTAATTGTGCCCCATGCTGCACTAGGTGGCAGGATTATATTTGGATCAACACGAAATTCCATCCCAGCATATGGATAATCTTCCACTGTGATGTTCCTCCCACCATTTGAAGAACTCATCATTCCAAGTGGTCTGGGGAACTTCACTTCCCCCTAATCTCTTCATCAGATCTGTCCATCGGGCTATTCTTGGATCTCTTGGGTTGCTGATAGCTGAGATGACCTTAGGCCAAAGCCCTGGGACCCTCTCGAAGAAGAATGTCAGCAAGATTGTACCATACCTGAAATTTTTGGTTTTTTCTTTCCGAATTGAGGTTAATTGTTTCTTCATATTACTTAGTAATGTTGTGCACCAATCAAAGAGATGAATCAGGCATTCTACTGCTATGCTCATTTGTGTCTGTGAAGCCTGATGCAGAGAAGTAGATCTTTCTACTCTGCCAATGGTAAAGAGAAGGATATTCATATATAAATCCTTCAGATCTCTGATAGTAATCTGAGTTCCTACCTTTTGTGCATCCTCTACGCAGTAGACCTTGACACAATCCTCCATGGTAAGCCCTCCAACAGGCTTTCCATGCAAGTCTACTGGGTCTCCTCTCCAAGAAAGTCCAATGATGAAGTAAATATCTTCCAATTCTATGCGTAGTGGCAAGCTTCCAATAATTTACCAACATTTGAAGCAACCGTACATTGCTTTTCATATTGGGCATTTTGAAAAACTTGAGCAATCTACAATTTTGGAGAATATTTAGAGAATTTTGATCTTCCATCACCTCATTGTCAATTGCATTGTGTTCATGCTCTCTCCAGCTGATAGACATCCTAAGAAAAATCATTAAATCATTGATTAGATTCAAGTTTTAAATTTTCACTCTACATATACGCAACTTCGCTTGTACAAAGTCGTGTATGATACACAAGTTCGTTCACACGAACCCACGTATGCACACAGGGTTTCATCAAAAAATATCTTTTCTACGGTCAAATTTCAAAATTTTTACCTTAAAAAGGAACGAAATTGATGAAAAGGATGAGTTTAGAGCTTACTTGACTGATTTGGTGCGATTTGACGGCTAATTGCTCCAGTTTTGAGAAAAGAAAATTTTTCCCTAAAAGCTCCTTTTCCACTTCTGCAATGTAAAAATGATCCAAATGTGAGTCAAATGGTGTATTTATGCCCAGATATTGAAATTTTTTTTTTGAAAATCTTCCTTATGCTTATTTTTCAAATTTGACTAAGGTTGTATAACCATTTGGCGTGTAAGTGTTGGGAAAGGTATTTTTTTCAGGTACATGTTGTTGAATTCGAGATTTTTCTAGTTATGCTTCGGATCCATGACCGTTGACCTATCATGGCAAGTATTTGATTTCAAATTGGCATATAGGTTAAGGAATCCACTTTCTGTTGCATTTTTCATACTAGCCTCCATTATGATCACTTGCCATAGGGTCAATCCCATCATGTCATGAGTACTTAACCCATTTCACTCATTGATTTTATAATCATGACTTGATGGTAGAGTCTTCCTTTACATGGGCTTCCTAGTTAGTTCCTCGCTAGCATTTGTCTCCCATGTTGAAATTCTTGTAGGCATGGGAGTCCTCTTTAGTCCCGCCATGTCTTATGCGTTGAAGCTTCATTCTTCTTCTTCTTCGCTATCATTTTTTCTGGCCATTACCCTAGAGGCTCCCTTATGTTGTCGAGTTGTATTACTACATTTCATATTGACTACTTGTTTATCTTGGCCTTTAGCCGGCTTCATTTGGAATCATGTTTAAGCCATATTTTTACCATGTCTTTCTGTACAAGTTAACCATGCAATCACTTAGCTTCTACAACTTGACACCTTTACCCATGGATGGAACACTCATTTGAGTGACAGTTACTAGTTTTTGCCACCTTGCATTGAGCATAGGCTTGTTCCTATCCCAGGAACTAATGCATCTATTTCATGACACTCCTATCCATTGTACTCTTGCATTATTTTATTATTTTTGTGCCTTTGAATATGAAAAGGACAAAAAAATTAAATATTTGAAAAAGAGCGGGAACGGGATATTACTTCCATATTTGATGGCAGCTACAGTGTCAGTTATGTCACCCTTGAACAAAGAAAAAAAAGCTATGTCTTTCCTTCATTTGGGATGGTTTTAGTCTTTGACTTAGGAGAAGCCATAACCTTGTTTCATGAGTCAGTTCTCCCCTGTTGGTTATCTCTTCCAATCATATGGAGGGTTTATTTATGCCTCTTGCATGACAAACTTATACAAAGTTATCATTTGCTGCCATAGTCAACATGAGTCGTGCTTTTGTTTAAGGGAAGTTAACCTGAGTCAGTCTTTCTATAGTGTCTCTTGACTCATTTTTTAGTCGGCCTTCCCGGTCTTGTCCATGTCTTTTTTTATCACATTAGATGTTTGTTCCTTTACTCGTGTTGGCTTGAGCAGGTCTCCATTAACTTCTTGCCAGCAATTTTGTCTCTTATCGACTACGACATATTGCTCTAAGAGTAAACCTAGAGCTGCACCCTGGCCCTATTTAGATCATTGATAGGTGACTTTGTGCTCAGCATTTGATCATCATCATAGGTCTTTGACTAAGTGGTTTCCCTTGTGTTCGACATCATCTTACATTGTCACACCTGGGATTCGTGCAGTTCCTTGATTTCCATTTGACCCTATCAGTGGATATCTCGCCTCTTTATCAGCTTTCATTATTGGTTGGTTCAAAGGGTTTCTGTCGTGTGCTAGCTTCATCTTGTGCATGTCGGAAATGTACTTCGGGTTTGTTACTTCACTCTACTTCGTCTGATTCCTTCCAAATCTTGGCCTGTGGGTTACACTCGTGTTGGACTGATGTAGGATGCCTTAATTATTTCCTTCCAGCAGATATTTTCCCATCGACTCCGACTCATTGCTCTGGGAATAAGGTCTAGAGTCATTTTTTCAGTACCTTAGGGTTTGCAGTCATCAGTGGCAGAATCTTCACTATCGACAGTGAGGATACATCATTGCCTCCTAATTGATAGATTATTTCAAGTGTTCGATGTCAAATCATTTATTCACACTTGCTAGATTGTATTGGGGCACCTTGATACTCATTATCATTATCGGTTGGTTGTCTCGTGTTTGTTAACGGTATACATCAATGACTGGTAATCAAACTATTTCTCACATGGTCGACTTCAGCTCATTTATTCCCATTGTGTATAATTGTTCCATGGTGATCGGTGAAGACCTCGAGTTTGCATCAGCATGCTTTGGTTCACTTTGACAGCTCCTTCCATTTTCTACCAGTGACATCATCCACTCTTATATGTTGTAGTTTCATCACATCGGCATCTTATATGTTGGCTCCCGAGTTGCGTGTTGTACCATTTGTTCCACCACTTATGATTTGGTACTTGGAGATTCAATTGTGACTTTTGTGATCAAATATCTGTTGTAGCTTCATTGATCAGTCTTCTATATGTGATACTTGTACTTGATTTTGACTTGTACTTTCGAGTAATGATCATATGATTCACTATTTACTTTACATTTCAGCTCTACTTGTATACATATTGGATCCGCTCTATAATTCATCTGTGGACATGTTTTCTTTCACAGAGCATGGGTATGCCTGCCTCAGACATGAGCTATCTTTTTGATCTCTCTCACTGGTTTTTTGGTAGTCTGAAATTTGGTGAAGTCTTCTCTAGTTCTCACAAGGTTCTTTCTATGCACATAATATATTTTGGCCATCATGTACCCCTTATGACCTCATATATTAGGGGGCATCTGTTATACCATCATTTATCACCATCTTATACTTGATGATTTATGCATTGGCCTTAGGCAACCCTTCCCTTCAGACTTGGACATATTTCTCAAAAAACAGTATCTTAAAACCCATACGCGACTCTGCCCAGACTTTTCCATGTATTCACATGAGTCCATACATAGAGAACCACGTATGCCATTTTAATCATTAAAAAGTATATGTTTTCCCTATTTTAGAGGCAGGGTTTACGGTTGTTCCAGTAACTTAACCACCCTAGCCCGTGGCTTAACTGTTCCCCACTCCAAAAAATAATTTGAGGGAGTATAAAAGCCCCTCAATGGAATGGTCTAAGGGAGGAAGAGAGAGAGAAATATAGATATTATACACTGTTGGAGCCCTATCCAAGTTTGATATATTCCTGTGCCTCCTACACTTCCCAGATATATTTAGGAAACCCTTGTTTCCTTGAGATGCTCACTACCCTATTTGACATCCATTGTGCACTAATATTGGAAGAAATCTTGAGAGGCTAGGTATGGGCGGATCTAGAGGACGGTATGCTTGAAGGCCGTGGCATATTTCAAGTGATCTCTCCATGTTTATTCACTGTACATGTCATTAATAATAGAAGAGCCATCTTGTTCCTAATGTTTACGTGTCAATAATCTTTTATACATGTGTAATGATCATCAATTGAACATTTAATATTTTTTTTATGATATTATGCATGATTTCCACTAACATATAGAACATATATATGTTGTACAAGTAGGATTTTGTGTTCATTCTTTACTGGTTTACAAATTAAGGAGCACAAAGTGTTGCAGGGGATTTGCACCCCACGGGGTCTACTTCAACCGAGGGATATCCAGGTAAGGTCTGCAACCTGTAGTTCTAGTTATTTGCATAGAATTTGGTTTGGTGAGTCCTTCTTGTAATGATATGCCCCTGATCTATGAAGGTTCATGAACCCAAGACCTTTAGGGTTACATTTCCCGAAACACTTTTGGACAAGCAAGATTGACATCCCGATAATCTACGCACACTCTGATGGTTCCTTGTTTTTTCATGACAGGAACGATGTTAGAAACCCACTCAGTTTGTGGAAAAGGGTAAATGAAACCAACATGAAAAAAAATTCAACTTCTTCTTTAATGGCAGCAGCCTTTTAGAATGAATAGGAAGAAGGCATTGACGTACCGATTTTACATCGGGATACATATTAATAGTGTGTTCAATGATACTAATATATATGCCTGGTATTTCCTCGTAAGACCAAGCAAATACATCACACAATTCACGAAAGAGAGAGTGATATGTTTCGAGTTCTGATGGAGAATAAGATACGCCGACATGAATATTTTCTACAATGCCAGGTTTGGTCAAAATATCTATAGAAATGGTTTCTTCAATATTTGACAAATTTCACTCGGAATCGATTGCATTAATAGGTAAAGAATTAGAAAAGAAATTTTTGATAGATGGGTGATATAGTTCATTAAAATTATCTTCTTCATAATCAATAAGATGGGAATGATGATGATAATATTCCCATGGTTCTCTTTCTGACATCATGGGTTCCAAAATATTTTCATCTGTCAAGAAAGTTGAGGAAAAAGGATCAAATGGAGTACCAAAATCTAAGGAACAGTCAACCCAAACAACCGATGAAGCTGATTTCAGATTTGCTGCCCAAGCCAGATAGATTGATTACTATGCCAGCTCAATAGGGTTGGGTGGAAAAAACTCATCCAACGTAATAATTTCATAATCACCTGTACTCTTCCTTAAGCCAGATGGAGTGGAAGAGATCATGTAGCAGGTCTCTATACTTGCAATTTTTGTCGACGTTGGAGGCAGTGGTAATGCAAAGGTTCCCATGACAATGGAATCCTTTAGGAGTCCTACACTAATGTTCTAAAGTGAAATTTGGGGTGCATGAATGAACTGAACACTTCCAGTTACCTATGAAGTGAAGGCAAATAAGGATAGTTGATTGATGACTGTGATATCACCTTTATGTGGAAAGGCGATCATTCTAAAATATTTAGAAACAATTGCAGTCATGGCATATACCCATGTCCTTCCAAGTATAATATTGTAGTCAAGGGGTTGTTAACGACCTCAACATCAACATTCATTATTTTTCCCCCTAGCTCAACATGCAGGTTATTGATAATACCACAAGGCTTATATGTACATCCATCGAAATCCTTCAATGTCATTGATGATTGAGATAAGCGCGGCGAGCCAAGTGATTTCCAACAGTTTAGAGACATAATGCACGTAGATCCTCCCTCATCAATAATAGTACAATGAACAAGATGATTGAGAAAATTTACTTGGATGGAGAATTCCAAATGTATCTGCAGTGAGTACAGGAGGCAATGAAGAAAGGATTTCAGCATGTGCTAGATTCTATGATGAAAAAGAGTATGTCTCTTGGTATACGCGGATTGGCCCAGGGGAAGTCGCGTATGCACGCGGAAAAGAACGTGCCAAGTCGCGTATGGGCTAAAGCGCTCAAAAAGTGCAAAACCAAGGGTAACCACCATGGTATTGACCCATGGTATTGGGTAATGATCAGCCTAATTGACCCCGTCCAGGTAGTTTTGGGCTCATGGTATTGTTTTGGCCCATGGTATTGAAAAAGGGGCTCATGGTATTGAAAAAGGATAAACCTATATAAGGAGAACAAATTCATTGTGCATAATATGAGTGTGGGTGCAAGATGTCTGAGCTTGAATGAATACTTCTCTCTGAAGTATATCTGAATGGAAAGGGTTACACTTGAATGATAAATATGAATGTATGATGCACCAATGATGAAGAAGGGGATCTAGATCTGAATTGCTCTTGTATTTGCTAGATCTGATTATGGAAGACTTAGATCTGTGATGAGGCGAGCATCTAGGCGAACATGCGTACGAGAGTAAAAGGGTAAATACGATGAATATCGATGCGAAGAGAGTATCTTTGCTACGCATTAATGATTGAAGATATACGCTACTTTTCCGGAGAGACGCGTATGCCCTGTGGCTTATTGATGAAACGCGTATGCGTGATGAAATATACAAAGGAACATCTGTTTGGTTTGTGTGGACGGAGACGCGTATAATACGCGTATATCGATAAGGGAAACGCGTGGCAAACTAGGGTTTCTTTGAAATAAAGGTATGAAATATGCGATACGATGCTTTGTGTTTTTACCAACTTTATCGATGCAATGTTGTTAACATCATTGGTGATGTATGTTTGTGCTTAAAAGTATGGAAAGGGTCCGGTATGAAAATATGATGAAACGTGGCCTGCAAGTGTTGTTCTATTGAAGTTGTTGGATCCAGTGTGAAAATTGATGAAACGTGGTCCAAGGTGGTGCTGAGGGTTGTAGCCTTCAGTCAGGGGGTTGTAGCTCCCTTCCAGGTGAGGCTGGTAAACGAGATCGGGGGTCGTAGCTCCCTTCCAGGAGAGGCTGGTAAACGAGTCAGGGGGTTGGAGCTCCCTTCCAGGAGAGGCTGGTAAACGAGCGCAGGTGGGTGCCTGCGTGCTGGTCAAGTCTGCGCCAGCACATATGTTGTAATATGTTTTCTCTATAATAAAATATTGAAGGCTGAGCAACTGCAGCGGTGGTTTTCTTCCGATTTGGGTTTCCACCTAAAAATCCTGGTGTTCATGTGTGATGCTTTGTGTGATGGTTTATTCTGTTCTTACTGCACCTGTTTACTGCTTATTGAATATCTGATGAATAAATGATGGAATGGTTTAAGTGAAGATTTAATGACATATCTAAATCTCTATGTATACGCTAGTTTCATAAAGGGGATACGCGTATATACGCTAGTTTACTGAAGGAAAGTAGCGTATGGGTTTTAAGGAATGAAAAAGTAAAAAGATTTGATTATGCAGTAAATACTGATTCCCCCCCCTCTCAGTATTTTTCCCAACATTGTCCACCCTTAAAGGCAGCCGAAGGATCCCAAATATTCTCTCCACCAATTCGGATTCCAGAAGCAGTCAAAGGATCCCCAAGGATTCTCTCCACGAATTTGAATTCTAGAGGTAGCCAGGAAACTCAAATAGTAGAGAACTCAATCTATGTTTACTTGGAGTCAAAGTGGACTCAATCACCATTTTCAAGGGAGCCGTTCGTAGCTTCCCTGTAGAATAAATAGATCAGAGCTAGAGCTAGGAAGAGTTAGTCTGTCCTAGTCTCGATTCCATTCATAACTATTGTTGTGAACTATTGAAGCTTTTTGTTTTATTCAAGGATTGAAACTTTTAGAGATGTATGCAGTTATTCATTTATGAAATGAGCAAAGTGATTTTATTTGATTGATTTAAGTTCAGAAGGCTAGGCTCATGGGCTAGGGCCCAATCCATGTGCCTTAGCTTCTCTGTTGTTACTATCTTTTCCTTTCTGTCATTTAGCTAGTTTTTCTTCTGCCATTTAAGTTAGATTTGCTTCCGATAAGTTTCATTGCTATTTAGTTTTTTTGATGTTGTAGTTTCAATTGCTTATGCATAGAGAGATAGAGGGAAAACTCCAAAACTATGGTCAAGCCTCCCCCCTCTCATCTCTATCAATAGAGTTTGAGTAGGGGCAGACCTTCCCATAGGCCAAAAATTGCTTTTTGTTTGAGTTTTGGGAAGCATTTGTGTTACCAAGTCCAAGCCCTTCCTTCACTATTTCATCCTACATTTCTGTCTATCTCCCGTGCATAATCCGCAGGTGTGTTTCATTTCTGAGCACTGCTCTTCCACCTCGATTCCCCTCCTTCTCTTCTCATCTCAACGTTGTACTTACCTTTCCTTTTCCTAATGCACTTAGCCCTTCAAAGCCTTATTTATTTATTTTCTTCGTTCACGACCACCTTATTCTTTCTATGCAAAATGTGTGAAAATCATTCAAAACCACCGAAAAAACCCAACCTCTGCCTTCCTCCTTGGTTCTCCCGCTACCGAAATTCGCATGTTCATGAAATCAAACTTCGCAGTTCTTACCTTTTATCTTACAGACTTACCACTCTCCTTTGTCGATTGCCCTCCTTATTCCTTTGTTCTATCGATCACCATTGCCAAACTCTTTTTAACGATAAACACTTGAAAAACCATTGAAACCCGACCTCTGCCTTCGTCCTCGAAATTCTTGCCACCATACATCGCATTGCACAGATCGCGACATTTACCTTTTACCTTCAACGCTCACTGCTCTCTCTTTACGATTGCGAGCTTGCGAAATCACAAATCACACTTCGCAACATTTACCTTTCACCCTTAAACACTTACCGATGTTCTAGCTGATTGCAATAGTGCGATCTCGCCCCGATGTCGATCCCACCACCACGTCAAGTGCACTTCGCATCCTTTAGATCTTACCCTTAACACTTACCACTCGTTATTGCAATTGCGGTATCGCAAATCGCACCCTACAGTTCTTACCACATCGCAAATCGCAGCCCATGACCTTTACCAAAACATAAATCTCACGTCGCACATCTTAGTTCATTCCGTTAAGTCCTTACCGATATCCATTCAAACTTTCGAAGTTGCAATTGCGACATTGCACATCGCAACTTTTACCTCCATCACATTCTGCCACGTCGCTCTTCAGTTCTTTCCGCTCCAAAGCCTTTTTGTGCTATAATAAAGTTCTAATAAGGTTTTAAAACCCCTCTTTCCGCTTTTAAGCCTTTTTCAATTATCTCTGCTCCAAAGTCATTTCTCATGTTATAATCAAGTTTCCTAAGGTTTTGACCCCCCTCATTCCGCTTTCAAACCTTGTTTCATTTGTTGAACCTCCCATTAGCCTCTTTTAGTCCTTTTTCTTCCTCCAAGCTGCAAATTAACTCTTTTTAGTTAGAATTAAGTCATGGATAAATTAGTTGCATGGATCAGAGCATGGTAGATAGATCATAGGATAAGTATAATGCATTTAGTCATTTGGCCAAGTTAAGTGTGCTTTAGAATTAGTTTCCTTTCTGCCATTTATTTTCAGCAAGTTAGCTTAGTTTCTTTTCAGTCCTTTCCCTTTTTTCCTATTACATTAGTTCATTCTTGTCAATTATTTTCAGCACTTTAGTTTAATTTCCTCTCTATCATTTCCTTCTATTAATTTACTTTCCAGTTGTTCTCATAATTTAAATAGAACCCTTTCGTAAAGTAGAAGAGGATGACATGAACAGAATGCATCTGCTGTGTATATAACATTGTCACCTCAAATTTTGTATGAACTACGGGTTAATAAAGTAAAGTAGGCCGGCCCCTGGGAGTTGCAGCACCTTTGGAGCAATACCAGGGCTCACCAACTACCTTATGGATGAATGAACATGCAACGTCAAAATAAGTCGCGTTTGACATAACTGACGTGCCTATTGTAGCGATTTTGGTTATTACCCTTGGATTTTCGTCTTCGAAAAGCTTATACATTGCCTCCCATGAAGAAATGTCGCAATCGTTGTTGTAGATGGATGAGAACAGGGAAGACATATCTGAGTCTTCGGTAGATGGCATTTGAGCAATCTCTTTGACTTTCTTGTTCATCTGTATTTTCCTTACTCCGTTAATTGGTTTCCTGATTTCAAGCAAACATGGTGAACATTAAAAGTATAGAGAACAAGGAAAAAAAATGGAATTGAAATAATTGCGGCATTCAATCACTTCAACACGTGCTCGAAGTAGATGAAAACCTTACTTCTACTAAATGTTATTAATCACTAATAATCTTTATAAATCAAAGCTCTTACACCTTCACGTGAAATGTCTATCAATCAACTTAAAGACGTTGGATCTCAGATTTCAATTTGATATGACAAAAGTCATTTTGCATACTTGAGTAATTAAATGTTATTCATTCGCATATCAAAACTTATAACTTTTACCGTTTACAATGTTACTCATAAATTCTGTGAAATACGATCTGCGCATATCGCACATCGCAACTTTTATGCGGTAAATAGTTTTTCTTTTGGTTAAGTCATGCGAAATGTGAAGTGCGCATTCAAGAAGTAAAGCGGTTGTGCTTTATGGGAATTCAGAGCTTTATGTTTATTTCTTTGTTGGCTCGTCTGGTCCGTGTTATCGCAACTTATACCGAATTGCTTTATAAGTTAGATCGTTTAAATGAGGTGCGATGCGATAAACAAATTACAATGGTGATTGAAGTTTTTGCAAGTTTTTTAATATAACTTCTGAAATGGCTTAGCGTATTTCGCAACCCGCGTGACTTAGTAGGTTTCAAGTCATTTGGGTTATAAGTTATGCAGTTTGCGGTGCACACTAAGGATTAAAGTAGAAAAGAACAAAGAAACTTTATTTCCTAATTTTTTTTTACTTAAAGCTAAAAATAAATGAAAATGAATTACCTAATTATTTCTAAAGGGTCCCCATTTATTAACTTAAGTGGGGGGTGTTGTATAGCACAACACCTCCCTAGTTGACGATGCCATAATCTTTGGTTGAGTAGGTGGCATCAAAGGAAGAATATGACTAAGTGAGGAAAGCATTAGTTGTACCAAGTAGAGATAATGGTGGTAGAGGTGTCTGTATATCAACAATAAAATAAAAAAGAATAATTTATAATTGAGTCCAACGCTTTTTTAATTGCATGTAAATGGGTATACTACTGTAAAAGCTATTAAGGCACGTGTACCTCTAAAAAATTACAAGTAAATTTTGGAGTTAGACCTAGGTGATATGAGAGCATGCCAAATTATAGGATACCCCATATATAAACTTTGAAACCCCAAGTCAAGGTTTAACGGGGGATCAATAGGTAAAAGTGTCAAAGATGCTTGGCGAAATATTGGTGGTTTTGGGAACATGGTTTAGGTTTCCCATGGTGGTTTTGGTACATGGTTTAGGTTGCCCATGGATTTTTCCCACTGGATTAAGGTGTTGAAGCCCTTAAAAGTAGGGAAAATTTTAGGGGCCAAAGTTTGCCAATTGGCTACTTTTTGGACATTATTCACTAATTTGTTTAAAAATTGGCCCATTTTTTTCATATTTATGATTAAATAGATCCTCCCTTCAAACCTTATTTTCACTTCCTTAAATTAATCCAATCTCTCATTAGCACATGACCATTAATCATCATTATAAGTCAAACAACATAGAGTTCACATATACTTTCTTACTAAATATCTACTTAGTAAATGTTGACACCCGATCCTAAGGGATTGGGAGAAATTGTATATTAGTGTAAATTAGGAAATAAGGAACTCTAAGAGACATTGGGAAATGAATCCCAACAATCTCACCTCCATGTATATATTCATGAGCACCCTCTATCAAATTCACTGTTCAATTTGTGGAGTTACCTCCTGGTCTTACATGGTATTAGAGACAACTCCTTTTTTTGGCCTTCCTACCCTTGTAACTCCCTCCATTATGAAAAACTGAAACTATCTTTGTTTTGATTTTTTTCAGAATGTCAACTCTGTCATATTCCTGCAATACTATTTGAAATTTTGTTTTTACTTCTCTGCATTCAATTTTTTTTAGGGCCTCACAGCTACTCTGCATTCAATTTTTTTTTCTTCGGGGCTCACTACTCCTCACGGCCCCCTCTTCAGCTCCTCGCAATGCACAACTCCCTGAGCTGCTCCCCACACTGCTTCCCTCTTACTCTCCACTCCTTGCAGCTGGTTCCCTCTCATTCTGCCTCTGCTTCCTCCTCCTACCGTGAGCTTCACTCCCCTCCCCGCAGTGGACTCCCCTCCTTTCGTTGCTCCTCCCGCTCTTGGCTCCCTCGTCCGCCCACTCCTTTCCTCCACAGTCCCCACTCCCTCCTATTCCCCCCTCACTCCCCACTCCCTGCTCTTCCCTCCCCACTCCCCGCTCACTGCCTGCTCCCTCCTCACCTTCCCCTAATCCACCTCCCTAGGTCTGACCTTCCCGAGGTTTGACCTCCCCTAGGGCTGACCTCCCCTCTACAATCTATATATATATATATATATTTCTTTTCTTTTTTTACAAAAAAAGAATAAAATAATAATAATTCCAGAGCTTTTTTTTTTTTTTAACAGCAGAGTACATATTTTTTACCAAAATTGAGTCTTTTTCCAGTAGAATCCTTTTTTTTCAAAATTTCACAATGCATTCTCTCATATCTATTTTGGGAGTTGTTCTCTCTGGAAAGGAGAATTATCCTGAGTGGTCTCGGAAAATCAAGCACACTCTCATTTTTAATGGCTTCTAGAGAGGTATTTGTTAAGGAGAAGGAGACAATCCACTGAAAAAGCCCACCTCAGACAAGGAGACCGCCATTTGGGAAAACAAGAATTGCAAGGCCTATGCCTTGATTGCAACTTCTGTAAATGAAGAGGTGAATCATCATATTACGCCATTTTAAAATTCCTATGAAGCCTGGAGAAAATTAAAATAACTCTATGAATCACATTCAGAACTTGAAATTGTTCAATTAATGATTAAGTTGTTCAGCCTTGATTTG
The DNA here is from genome assembly GCA_034641835.2 of Pinus albicaulis. Lineage (NCBI taxonomy): Eukaryota > Viridiplantae > Streptophyta > Pinopsida > Pinales > Pinaceae > Pinus > Pinus albicaulis. The sequence continues at coordinate 1,286,612,710 of CM076570.1, forward strand.
AAAAACAATGACCCTCTTGCTTTAGCATCATAAGTAAGATCTATCATGCATGACATTAAAAATACTGGTTTAGAAATTGACATACCTCTCATAGCTTATGTTAAGGAATTGTATCCCACTTACTCACATTACCTTGAGTCATTGCAAGCAAGTGGAAACCTCATGAAGATCACCTTTTATTCCCTTGAGAAAAAGTTTGTAGAAAGAGAGAAGACTTTTAGAAAGAAGACAACCCCTTTGTCTTCTAAAGAAGTTGAATGCTTTGCACATAGAGAGAAGAATCATGCTCAATATTATTCTAGAGGAAGAGGTGACCGAAGAGGAAGGGGAAGAAGAAATTTCAGAGGAAGGGGGGGCAGATAAGCTCAAAGTGAAAAATCTGACCTTCATTGCATACACTGCAATAAATATTGGCATGATGCATCTACATGTAAGTTTCCTTGGGAAAGAATTGAGTAGCAAAGAAATCAAGAAAAAGGTAAAACTCATGACAAAGACAAAGGTAAAGCACCTGAATCTGCTCATTATGTTGTAGCACATTGTAACATTAGAGTAATTGAAGACTTGTTTGATGCTTCACTTACTTCTTGGAGAAATGATTGGTTGCTAGATTTAGGAGAAACATGCCACGTGACTTTTAGAAAAGATTTTTTTGAAGAATTTACTGACAAGGTTGAAGGAGCAGTATAATTTGCACACAAATCTAAACTCAAGCCATCATGGCTTGGCACAATCAGACTTAAGTTTCTTGGTCTTCTAGACCATCTTCTACATGAGGTTATATACCTCCCTAAGTTGAGGAGAAACTTGTTGTCCTTGGTCCACATCCGACAACAAAGACACCCCATTCACATGTTTGATGGAAAGGTTGAGGTCAGAAAAGCATCAGATCACTCGCTTGTCATGAAGGGAATAGAAGAAGGAATACTCCTGAAGTTGCAAGGTGCCTCTGCTCATGCACAAAACTTTTCATTCATTTCTCATCATGATTAAGGTACATTCCCATCAAGTCTTGTATGGCATGCTAGATTTGGACACTTAAACTATGACATCCTTCCATTGTTGAAGAAAAATGGTGTTAGTGGATTGCCTACAATTCTTAGGAAACTTAAGCAATGTTATGCTTGCATTCTAGGAAAGCATAACAAACAATCCTGTCATGATTCGCATTCTAGAGCACATAGAAAACTTGAGCTTATTCATTTATATTTATGTGGCGCCATGCATGTTGCTTCTGCAAATGGAAATAAATATATGATGACATTTATTGATGATTACACCAAAATGTGTTGGGTTTACTTATTGAAGAACACATTTGATGCTTTTCAAACATTCAAGAATTTTCATGAATGGATTGAAAATGATGCTGATGAGGATTAACTGAAAGGTCTGTCTGCTATATTCGTGGTCCGTCTGGACTTCTCTTTCAAACCCCGTTTCTTTTTATCAATTTCGGTCTACTTCCTCCTTTTTATGAAGTTATTATCAATTTCGAAGAAATTGATAAAAACTATATTCCGCAACTTCCACTAATGTTAAACATTTGGTTTTTAAATCTATTCTCCATGCGCTATGACCAGAACCTTATAAACGTACAAAATTTATAATTACTCGTGGCCTGGGCCCCACCTCTTTTGTCAACGGACCAATCAATGCACTCTTCGTACCTTGGTTAACTTCTACGCATCTTTGTTCAACGACCACCCTACGATGCGCCTGCGCCAGATCGACGGCGCGGAGTGATTTCGCTCGGCGTCCGCGTACTGACGTTAACGCGCGAAATCGATATGGAAAGGTGGTTTTTGGATGGTCCACTCCGCCATGTGTCGGCTTCTCTGTGGTTTCACTGCCCGCTCTACGGATACCACTCACGGTCGGAAGGTGGTGCGAAAGGGGGGGGGAAACCCACCTTTGAAATCCGCCTCCGGTTTGGCTACAGTGCTGGACTCGGTTGCGTCGGGTCACGGTCGCCCTTGTGTATGTTAACTCGGGGTTTGCCTTAGGTCAGGAAGTTCAATCAAGAACCAACCGTGATTCTCTTTA